>LOND01001882.1:27765-43884 GCA_014220965.1 Paragonimus kellicotti | reverse complement strand
GGTTATATCGTGGTTATCCTTAGTATTCTCGTATATAATTGATTTTTCCGGAAGACTATTTAAACCAAAGTTTAGCCTATCGTCTTCCATTAATGTTTGTTTCATTCTTAGTATGGTGTTTTATGTTTTTTCTGATGTTGTTTAACCAAGTGAAACCATGTACATGTTTCTGAAACTTATAACGGGATTTCCCACCGATTCATTATTCTGGTGCAACAAAGTTATTGTACGTTACGGCCTCCCATGTTCACCGTAAGCTTTTAGTCATTAGACGCAAACTTCAACAGTTATAACGCTTGAAACAATGAACACTTAGAAAGTCCGAAGTAGAGTCTACATTACTCTGTGATCTTCTTCTAACTTCCACATTGTGGTCAAACTCCCCGACCTCTCGTTTTCTAGCCTATTTACTCAGTAACCTGACGATGTGACTCCTGTCGTTCAAAGCCCCAGTGATCGGAGATGTATGTGGAATAGACTGATTTACTACTGAAATCATGGTTCCCCGTACCTCTGAAATTCACATTGACACCGAAACAATGGACATAATCTGTTAAATCTTCACAGTTATTTTCCAGAAACACGTGTTTGTAATAAACGTTCTCTTTCCCGTTCGTAATTTTCACGGTTCTGTGGATTAGCTAGGACGTCGAGCTTGAAACACAATGTTCGCATACATCAAGGGCGGTCAGTGGTTTTCACATTACTAGATTCCGCCTCGAGCGTTGCTAGTTTCAGAGATACACAACCATTTTGAAATGTGTTCATCGATGCTCGTTCCCAGTTACCTCGATGTACTTACATCCACAAGTAGGAGTGGAACCACATTACTTTTGATCCGGTAATCAGGGCGACCGGGTCATTCCTCGGTGAGGTCAGTAGCTACGTAGTTTCTTGAATCAGCGCGACCTTCGTGGCGTTGTAAGTCCTTCTGGCCGCGAGTGCAGGTCTTAGTTTGATTAAAACTGAATTTTTATCTCCGTTAAATGGTAGTCACTAGTAACCAGCCGTTATATTAGGTTCTAGGTCGGCTGACAACATGTTTCTCGATAAATCGAAATAGACAACCGCTCCCAGTCAATGTAACATGAAGTCGTTATTCATTTCCGAACTTGTCAGCTGTGATCATCCTATTCGGTCTATGAAACAGAGTACGGAAGAGGTCGCCTTTGTAAAAAAACTTCGATAAACGTTTTAAAACGCAAATATTGCCTAGACCAAATTTGCTTGTGATATATCTGCTTCCAGGCGGAAAGCCATTTTGTATATGTCTGTACAGCATTACATCAAGCAATACAATTTTATAGCCAACTTCAGTATCTACCACGGATCTGATTGAAAGTAGTTCAACTGGTCATGAAATTCGCTTCAGTTGACCTTGAACATTGAAAATAGCTAAAACATTGTCCATGTACTATCAGTAAAATTTTATCTTTCTAATTGTTGTTCTATCCTGTTGCTCAACATAGCCGATGAAGCTGTTCACCAGTACAGGTTCTAGTGTACATCAAAAGACATCAGTATCGTATATCCCACACTGGCATCTGAAATCATATGCACCAATGGAAATGTGTCCTTTAGACCATAACAACCAATTTTTGATCGTGCTAACGTTTATAAGGTCCATCTAGGCTAAAACAGCTGCTTATCACTCTGCTGATGGTAATTGAGAACGACTGTTGACAAAATCCTTCTGAATGCCTTCTGGGTCACAATGGTTTCTCAACAGTTTACAGGCTAACCACAAATGCTGATCGATATTCATGCATGTCCATAAAACATTGCTGACCGATACTTGTGTGAGTTAAAAAGTTTTTTTAAAAAAATACGCAATTAGTAAAAGGGCTAACAACCCCATTTTACGTTCACTTCTTACGAATATTGTAAACTAATCCACCATACACATTGGCTACCATCAGACCCTAAACTACTTTCGGTCAACACTGAACACAGTTCAATAATTCTTCAATTTATCACTGTAACTTTACTAGTAAATATCCTGGGATCTAGTCAAGTTACGGTGGACCACCCTTATATCTCAGCGCATTTTTCGTGTTTAGCCAGCTCATTCTAAAAAGAAGCAACGGCTTCAATCTTTTTTTTAGTTGAACTCATTGGCAATATCTATTTTTGCCACTTTCACATCTGGTTCACTTTTACATGGGTCTATTACTTCACCACTGACCTCACAGTGAACACAGTCGAATTCAATCACATTACCCTGTGGAAAGCCTGTTTAAAGAAGAGGGTTACCATCAGATGTGCGTTGTGTTCATGCTACAATAACCCCGGTCGTCTATAAGTAATCAGTGTACATCCTAACAGCTATAATGCTGTACGTGGTTTTAGTTAAATCTGACTAATCGTGGGATCAGCGATTGGAAATTACTGGATAATTACTGTAGCTTCTCTTGAGGTGTTGGAGCAACCTGAGCAAGACTCAAAACTTCTCCCTATTTCTTATCTGCCTTGTCAACACATTACTACTATATAGCCTATAAAGTGCTAATATGTATGAAAGAAATGAGGCTGGTTCGCTTCATACATCTCTTAAATTGAAGGCACATAATCCGTCGTTACGTCACATCAAGTCAGAGAATTTGCTTATGCATCTCGGGAAGTGATTAATCAGCGTCTAGAAGATCACGTCTTCAAAATGAAATAGATTGTCGGTTAATTTTTTCAGTCAGCCAGTGTACACAACTGTCCTGCCTAATAAAAAGTCGTATTAACTATGTGAATAACAGCTAGACCATAAACGAGATTGCCAGTATACGTTGAGTTCTAACTGAACTGGGTTGAATGGTCGCACGAACACTTAAGTAAATCAATGTAATGATGAGAATCAGAAGCAGATTATCAATTGAAATCAGATGGCGTGCAGCGTTTACAATATTGATAAACAGTAAGTCGGCAAGAGCTGAGTTAAGAACATCAATGCAACTAGACAACATCTTCATGGATATAACAAGGAGATTTAAAATATTTAGCCAAAAGACTAGTAAGCTGTTCTGAAGAGCGGTGCAAACAAGAGACGGTACGCATACATTCCAAAAGTGATGAGGTAAGATACGTAGGGTTGAAAGGAACTTTAGATGTGTAACACAAAACAGAAGTCTTTTAACTTCAGTGAAACATTGTTAACGTAAAGCGACCACTTTAGCTTGTGGTTTGAAATGGAACCCATTTAGACAGGGACATTAGAAAGAATTGCACCCTGTGTGATATCCGAATTCAAAGCCAGTGGGGAAGGCGCTTGTTCAGCTAACATTTTGGGGTGAGAACGATTTTAAAACTAATCTCTGAAGCTGTTACAAAATGCAATTGATGACCATACTGAAGCGATGAAGCAGTTCTAAAGCGGATATACACCGGCGAACGTGTGGGTAAGTTGTAGCGATACGCACTCACCTATATAAAGTATGGAACTTCAAAATTGTGCGTAACGTGGGGAATTTTCCAATCGTTTTAATAACACAACACTAGGCAACCAATAATGCTATTGTCTCTAATTGGTGACTACACTATTAGGACTTCTCAGTCTACCTGATATCATTAGATTCGCTGAATACTACACATTTCATCAGTAATCCTCATATTGTTACTTGCAGTAACTACTGTCCAGTAGGTTTCCGGTACAGCGAGCACCGCGTTGTACCTAACTGCCATAACTTGTTCACATCCCAATTGTGTGGTTGGACATGATAGATCTCAAACTTCCAGTTTAGCCTACACTGAATTAATTCACAAACGCATCATATAGCGGCCGTACTAATTGGCGGAACTCACTTCCTAGACGATTTTACACAACTGGGGTGATTCCTATCTGAACTACTCTGGAAGGGATTACTCGTAAGAGGTTTGAATTGGCAATACTCACCGTTACAAACTGAAGCTGTTATACATTTAATGATTAGCTTATGGTACAGTCTATGATGGAGGATTAACGTGGTTACTTCATAAACCATCAGCATCGAAAGCCCCTTCGTACTGTCATTCGCTTTCATTGCTGTATGGTAATTCATGCAGATTGAAAAGCTGTGGCGACTTCTGAGCACCAAGACTTACAAGCAACTGTGAAGATGCGGTCGTGATGATCATATCAATATGTCTTAGGCATTTCCCCAGGGGATTTCCAAACTGGGTTGTATGTTGCCTTTGAGAATATACTGAAAACGGTACATCATAAAATAAGTCCTATTGTCAGGTTTTTCTCATGTTTAAACAAAGTCACACACCGGTAAATTGATTGTATATATCGAAGCACTTTCTAGTAACATATCCACTAGTTCCCTGCAGGTTTCTTTATTTTTGAAATGACTCAGAAAATTTTTCTAGCTGCTTCCGTCAAGGTTTGCTGTAAGCCAGTTATGCTCTGTGTGCACTTCGTAGCTGACAACAAATCCTTGATTTCGACTGATACTACTCTCTTTCTAAGTAGCTTTTTATTGATGAAATATCGTGTGGACTTCTAACTCAAAATTCCTTCTCTCATTGATCGAAGTACGCTTGCACCCACTAACGGGTTTGCGTAAGTTGGACCACCTCATGTTACAGCTTTTCTAGAGATTATACTGTCTTATAACCCATAAATGCAAACAGACCATCAGCACTTCTCAGGCACAACCACGCACACATCTTTCCGTTGCATTCCACAACCAAACACAAACAATGATCTAGGGTAATTGGCCAAATATTGATCCGTGTATGAGTTTAAGTGGAATGGTGAGTTGTACCCGCACGATCCACACTACGTCCACGATGAAACATCGCCTCTGTACTAGTTCATAACATTCGTTACCGTGTGCTTTAAGTAAATGTCAGGAATTGTGTTTATTCTGTGTGCACATTCGCTCACTTCAATGTCGTTTTTGTGCACAGACAAACTGTCACACAATACCCATCGATTTGAGTCCAAACGCCGTCGCATCGATGTCAGAACGACGCCAACTATCAGAATTGCCATCACGCAAACCTGAACCACTCGAGCAAACAGTGAATTCCTCAACGCCATCACATCTGAATCAGACTGTATCTGAATCAACCGCGGCCGCATTACATCCTGATGTGGTGCGCGTGCTGACCACTGATGCACAATGTTGCAACAAGACGTTCCGTTGCTTTTCAATTTCCCTGTCCAGCGGATCGCCCGAAGACCCGCTCGATGGTTGGCGGCTCAACTTCACCTGGTTCCGTACACCGGAACCGTATGAGTTTGGAGAGGAAGGCTGGAGCAGTGTGGGAGCTCCGATAGGCAGTCTGTCAGGTGTATACGACTTGGTCCGCGTACATTTGACATATGTGCTCCGAACGAAAGCGGGATTTCAACTGAAAGACATGCAAAACGGTGAGCTGCTGCTTCCACCTTGTATGGTCTAAATTAATTAAACGATAATTCGTTTGCTGGTGCAGTAACAAAGTTCTCTGCAAGTGAGAATTAAACCGATTTCACTTTCATCTTCTCCATGCTTTCTTCATGCCCGTCTTGTCTGAAATTGAAGTGTTTATTGGGCAGGTGGACATTTAGAGAGAAAAAACTTATTCACATACTTATACGCGCTGTCCAATCTTGTGAAAGCAGTTACTTCGGTTATGAATGTAAAAACCCCGCTTGATAGGCAACTGCGTGAGAGACTACTAAATCGGAAGTTATCACTGTTTGTCTGTTACTGGTTTTATTGTCACAGCATTCCTCATCATACACTCTGACCATGAAGTTCACGATCTGTGAAGCACCGCCCACCTTAACAAGGGGTGAATATATACATGGATGACGAAAGTGAACTTAAAGTCAATCGATAATTTATCCACAGCCCTTCTTACAATGTTTTTTTTTCTGGGCCCTGTCAAATCGCCTAACGCAAACATACAATCAAAATCTGAATACATTTTGATTTTATCAAACGTCATTCGGAAAACTTTGTTTTTCTGGTTTAGAGTATAGAGTGCTTACACTCCTCTATCCGTTGTCTCCATGTGATTGTGGACACCTCATCGAACAGGTGCTCGGCCCACTGAAGTTGTCTGACGATTCTACATTTACTCAAGTATACTAGCTCGATAAACACTTTCAACGTGTTTTACGGTCATCTTTATGGCCATCCTACTACGTATACTAAGGGCAAGTGGACGCCAATGTGTAATGAATTCCGTTAGTGAGGATCGACAAATAGACATTCTACGACACCATAACAAGGCGTTTGTAGAATATTCATTGATTGTATTGTTTTGTCATTGTGTGTATTATGTCAGTCACTTTCTGTTAGGCAGATTTTAGCCACAGATAACCAGTTAGAAACTGGTCTCTGAAACACCCATCTGAAACGTGTTTGTTTATACCTACGCATAGAAACTTTCACCTAAGGGACAATTCACCCAATCCCGTGGAGTAGCCACGAAAAAGTGCACCTCTTCTATCAATCGGAAAAGCAATTTTATCAAGTATTCACTATTACTTGATGTATGGACTATTACTAATCGGATTTCTATGACAGAGTTTGAGTGATCTAGGCCCAATCCCGTCCATTTGTTTCGACATCCTACTGTCTGAGAGCATCTTTTGTTCGTTGAGGTTTGAAACACATTGTTCCTGCTCAAATGAGTTCCTCCGCGCCAACCTGGATTTGATCACTTTACCTTTCTAATACTGATTTATCCTGATAACGACAGTTCCATATTTTCCTTATGTAGATTTTGCCTCCACTTTTCTTCTTCATCATTCCACTACGCACACTTTCCCAACTGGTATAACCAACTTTTGGTTTTCGGTGACGAATACTTTACTAGACCAATTTACTGGGTTCGTTTCGATATTCGCATTTTTAAAACCCACTGGCTCATTCGTGCTTTTTTTATATTGAAATCTTCGTTCCCTAACCAGGTAAGCTAGGCTAGTGCTCCTTGTTGATACGAGTGTAACTCTATGTCCAAACAGTCAACAGTGAGTTCATCTCGATGCATATTGCCTTCTGGTCAACTGTCTGCATTCATAACAAACTTGCAACCTCACTGTTCGCTAGGTTGGTTATCAAAATCCTAATCAGTCTGTAATGTAACCCAGCCGTCTTGATATCTACTTAAATATCACCGAACTGTAAGTTAAGATATTGTTTGGGTCGTATTACGTGAAGACTGACGCCTGACAAACGAGGTTTTTGATTTTATAGAAGATGAATTGTTATACTTAGACCACACCCAAGATATGTGCGCAAGCTGGAATCTTTCAATCCATTTCACAGGTTGGGCGAGGTTTGGTAAACATCACTGAATCCATTAGCAACTTGTGGAACCTTCCTAGTCCCCAAACTTCTGGAGGGTCTTTTTAAATCACTCGCAAGAACTGGCGTGAATATTACTTCTCATCTGCTTAACTCGACCATTTCTCTTATCACAACAATTATATTCCATTACACATACTTTTTCCAGAATCTCCATAAGATCGTATTAAACGCGTCACATTTTCGAAAAAATTGTTCAGCCGAATTAACTGCAGTCAAAACAACTTGTTTTAAATTCATATAACAACCCTAATCGGACAGAAACGACCGAAATTAGGAATTTATTCTTAACACTTAGTTTGCGTCAACAGAATTACTGAAGAATGTTCAGCTTTGGTGAAACATTCGGCTTCCAAAATGCCGAAAAGGACTTAGTCAGATCTTGACAAATCGCATTGTGTTTTGCGTCTTATGGTTCATAGACATTTCTCCTGACTTATCCTCTGTATAGACACCCCCACCTCACCCAGTCAGTATTTGACTTACCGGTTCCCTTTCTCTCTCCTAAGGTTGCCAGTCTGCTTAGATATGACATCAGTTTATCTTGTAATGTCAACCGAATGTTTCCAGTGGATCACATTTTCCATACTCTATTGCAGTCACCGAGGATAAGTATTTGAACCAAAAACCTTAATAGTGTGTGCAACGAAACGAAAACACCGGGAAAAATAGCATGGTTTATTCACACTGCTAAACCGATGTGTACTACGGTATTTTTCGGTTCAATTTATAGCACATTGATAAACCGAAATGGACTGTTTTCATTCACTTTTATCTACTTTGTTGCCTGAAAAGCATGCCGAGTTAGTTTGGGTTCTACGTTAGAAATAAGTGCGGTCAATACATATTGCGGATGTTTGTTTTTTTCGGTTAACCCTGTTCAGTTCAGTCTCATTAATTGGACAAAATAGAAGCACACTCTATATACACTGTTAACTTGAATATAGTTCAAATACTGTGTGAAGGTCAATTTGACGCTCATTCCGAAATTCAGTTAAAAATATCCTCAAAATGTCATTCAACGGTTTTGTCAAAAAGCCATGAGATTGGAGATTTGTTTGAATCAGCTTGTCCTTTATATGCTCATCCTCTGCTTTTTTGTCCTCAACGCAAATTGTAACCTGAAAGTAAGGCACTCTCACTGTAAAATGTTCGTACTTCTTGCATTTATTGAAAGTTTGATACTATGTTGTAAGATCTTACTCTTGGAGTCTATGATGGATTGCATAATTACTTAAACTTTACCTTAGTTTTTAAAACAGTTAAATTGTCTAGCTGAACATCACTTACATTTGAACGTGACTTCCGCATTTAGACTTTTAAGCTAGCCCGTGTCAAAAGGAAGTAACGTCCTTAAGTTTCGTTTCAGTGTGGACAGATTAGTAATGCATACCATTTCAGTGGCTGGGTTTCGTGCTAATGTGTACATTTTCATGAAACAACCGTGTTGACTAATGTGCTAGCTTGTAAAAGGCAAACTTCTCTCCACTTATCAGCAACCAGAACGTTGGTCAAAAAGTTCCGAGTTTAACCGAACTACACATTTCTGATCAGGGCTTATCAATCAAAGTAAACAGGACAGTTACTGTGTCTTCTCGAGGTGACTGAACACACATGGGGACTGCTATTGAGTTTTAACAAGAAGGTTTATAGTCTATGGGGTTGGCTGCAAGATTATAGCTGTGCTGCACTATGTTCAGCATGTGTCAAGCAACTCCGCGATTATTCATCACTACTGTGAACACATCTGCTTGGGTTATTTGAGCGTATTTGTTGTTGGTAACGGTACTTGGAAGGCTCGTTGAAATAAAGGATGTGTTGAGAGGCCATCCATAGAATCAGAACGAAGACTGAACTTCAACGAAAACGCTTAAAGTTCAAAAATTGCGTTGTAAGTAAAATCAACACCTTGCGTTACTAGTTAACTCGTCTGCCTATCATCATTGGCCGATGGCTCGTTTAATCTCATTGGACAGTGTGTTCCTTGACTTGTGTTCATAATATTGAGTTTTGATCAAGTGATGCTACCCGTTTTGTGGGTCGTTTCGTGCGTACCACTTGGTTGCGCGGTGTTGATCCATATGAGTGATCGCACCAACCGAGGTTCATGATCGTTTGAGCGCCATATCGTATTATTTTCGGAAAGTATATCTAGCTTTGCTAGTTAGTTTGATAAACGTTTTAAAACGCAAATATTGCCTAGACCAAATTTGCTTGTGATATATGCTTCCAGGCGGAAAGCCATTTTGTATATGTCTGTACAGCATTACATCAAGCAATACAATTTTATAGCCAACTTCAGTATCTACCACGGATCTGATTGAAAGTAGTTCAACTGGTCATGAAATTGCTTCAGTTGACCTTGAACATTGAAAATAGCTAAAACATTGTCCATGTACTATCAGTAAAATTTTATCTTTCTAATTGTTGTTCTATCCTGTTGCTCAACATAGCCGATGAAGCTGTTCACCAGTACAGGTTCTAGTGTACATCAAAAGACATCAGTATCGTATATCCCACACTGGCATCTGAAATCATATGCACCAATGGAAATGTGTCCTTTAGACCATAACAACCAATTTTTGATCGTGGTAACTCAATAGTTCGCACTAACCACTGGGCAACCGTGTGACATTTTGAGTCGAACATTGACAAAATTGGTCTGAGCGAAATGCCATGTTTGTGAGTTTTTCGTAGGCTTCAGATAAGTGTGACCATTGAGCCAGCAAATGTTAATTAAACCGGAGTTTTCTGAAGAATAATAGATTTTATCTATAACCCTTTTAGTGCTGTTTTCCTGGTTCATTCAATCTTGATGACTGCATTGCTTTACTCAATATCTGTTCGAAATTTTGATGTATCAGATAATATTGCGGGCATTTTTCTAACATAGCCCGCTTGATTCAACAGTATAACTCAACAACGTCTATCCCGGAAAAACACTGTTGTTTCACCTTAGTTTTTTTTTAACGTGCTCATATGAGTTTTTGTGAACAAACAGGATTGACTGGCCGGAATTGTTTGATACTGATGCGATAAATTAACGAATCTGGCTTTAAACTAACTGTATATATCAGGACTGCAGGCTTCTGAGCATTTAATCCGGTCAGAAAACATCGTAATTTGGTTTCAAACATAGATAGGATCAATCGTTCTAGACGGGACGCTAAACTTCAGGCCTACCAACAGTGCTTAATTGAGCATTTTTTGTAAACTATACGATTCATATGTTAATGACATACCTGTCTAGATTCTTGACAAACAAAAAAGCAATTGCTTCATTCGAAAATAAGGGAATATTCTTCTTACGTTTGTTTCGCGTTTGTTATGTTAACGACGACACGACAGAAAGTGTACAGTTGGATACAACAGTAAACACTCAAGATGACAACACACTGCATTAAGTCGGACTGGGCTGGTCTTAAATCAATGTTTGGTTCAATTTATAGCACATTGATAAACCGAAATGGACTGTTTTCATTCACTTTTATCTACTTTGTTGCCTGAAAAGCATGCCGAGTTAGTTTGGGTTCTACGTTAGAAATAAGTGCGGTCAATACATATTGCGGATGTTTGTTTTTTTCGGTTAACCCTGTTCAGTTCAGTCTCATTAATTGGACAAAATAGAAGCACACTCTATATACACTGTTAACTTGAATATAGTTCAAATACTGTGTGAAGGTCAATTTGACGCTCATTCCGAAATTCAGTTAAAAATATCCTCAAAATGTCATTCAACGGTTTTGTCAAAAAGCCATGAGATTGGAGATTTGTTTGAATCAGCTTGTCCTTTATATGCTCATCCTCTGCTTTTTTGTCCTCAACGCAAATTGTAACCTGAAAGTAAGGCACTCTCACTGTAAAATGTTCGTACTTCTTGCATTTATTGAAAGTTTGATACTATGTTGTAAGATCTTACTCTTGGAGTCTATGATGGATTGCATAATTACTTAAACTTTACCTTAGTTTTTAAAACAGTTAAATTGTCTAGCTGAACATCACTTACATTTGAACGTGACTTCCGCATTTAGACTTTTAAGCTAGCCCGTGTCAAAAGGAAGTAACGTCCTTAAGTTTCGTTTCAGTGTGGACAGATTAGTAATGCATACCATTTCAGTGGCTGGGTTTCGTGCTAATGTGTACATTTTCATGAAACAACCGTGTTGACTAATGTGCTAGCTTGTAAAAGGCAAACTTCTCTCCACTTATCAGCAACCAGAACGTTGGTCAAAAAGTTCCGAGTTTAACCGAACTACACATTTCTGATCAGGGCTTATCAATCAAAGTAAACAGGACAGTTACTGTGTCTTCTCGAGGTGACTGAACACACATGGGGACTGCTATTGAGTTTTAACAAGAAGGTTTATAGTCTATGGGGTTGGCTGCAAGATTATAGCTGTGCTGCACTATGTTCAGCATGTGTCAAGCAACTCCGCGATTATTCATCACTACTGTGAACACATCTGCTTGGGTTATTTGAGCGTATTTGTTGTTGGTAACGGTACTTGGAAGGCTCGTTGAAATAAAGGATGTGTTGAGAGGCCATCCATAGAATCAGAACGAAGACTGAACTTCAACGAAAACGCTTAAAGTTCAAAAATTGCGTTGTAAGTAAAATCAACACCTTGCGTTACTAGTTAACTCGTCTGCCTATCATCATTGGCCGATGGCTCGTTTAATCTCATTGGACAGTGTGTTCCTTGACTTGTGTTCATAATATTGAGTTTTGATCAAGTGATGCTACCCGTTTTGTGGGTCGTTTCGTGCGTACCACTTGGTTGCGCGGTGTTGATCCATATGAGTGATCGCACCAACCGAGGTTCATGATCGTTTGAGCGCCATATCGTATTATTTTCGGAAAGTATATCTAGCTTTGCTAGTTAGTTTGAGGTTTTATCTGTTTGAGCTAGTGTTCTGCTTCAACTCTCATTGAAGTAAACTCGATTGGTGATCTTATTTTTCCTGTTTACCATATTTGTCGAGTTGTCTCAGTAAGTTTCCTCAACAACATATTCTTCCTTGTTGCTTCATTAGATCATGGTCGTAATCTTTGTGTGAACGAGATAGTGGTTCAGGATTGCTGTTTTATCGTATGCGAAACATTCGGCTCCTGGGCGGAATGAATACGGCTTCCGACAACGTATCAAATCGGTCAGTAGAGATTTATGGGCAGCGTGTTTACTAACAATTACACAATCATTGTTACAAATTGTATGTTTGCTTGATTATGGTCCAGGAGAGATTAAGTGTCTGCACGAACTTCTTCTGAACGTATAGGTCAGGGCTGCACAATTGCATACTAACGACCTTATCAATGGTCAACATTCGGAATCTGACAACCTTTTATCGATTTCTGAGCATCCGGTAGACAAAGGAGGAAGGATCTTTCTCGTTGACAGAATGACTGGAGTCGATCAAATGAGCGACCGTCGTGTTGCAAGCCGTTTTAATCGCACCATTGTTCAACCACGCAGGGTGATTTTCGCGTACCGTATCAGACCAATGTATGATGCTCGACACGAGCAAACAAATGAGTACACACAACAGCTGGTTGTAGAACATGGAAGTTTGTCTTTGAGTTGTGACATGATAACGGGTGTTGAACATTGTCCCAGGGGATTTCCAAACTGGGTTGTATGTTGCCTTTGAGAATATACTGAAAACGGTACATCATAAAATAAGTCCTATTGTCAGGTTTTTCTCATGTTTAAACAAAGTCACACACCGGTAAATTGATTGTATATATCGAAGCACTTTCTAGTAACATATCCACTAGTTCCCTGCAGGTTTCTATTTATTTTTGAAATGACTCAGAAAATTTTTCTAGCTGCTTCCGTCAAGGTTTGCTGTAAGCCAGTTATGCTCTGTGTGCACTTCGTAGCTGACAACAAATCCTTGATTTCGACTGATACTACTCTCTTTCTAAGTAGCTTTTTATTGATGAAATATCGTGTGGACTTCTACACTCAAAATTCCTTCTCTCATTGATCGAAGTACGCTTGCACCCACTAACGGGTTTGCGTAAGTTGGACCACCTCATGTTACAGCTTTTCTAGAGATTATACTGTCTTATAACCCATAAATGCAAACAGACCATCAGCACTTCTCAGGCACAACCACGCACACATCTTTCCGTTGCATTCCACAACCAAACACAAACAATGATCTAGGGTAATTGGCCAAATATTGATCCGTGTATGAGTTTAAGTGGAATGGTGAGTTGTACCCGCACGATCCACACTACGTCCACGATGAAACATCGCCTCTGTACTAGTTCATAACATTCGTTACCGTGTGCTTTAAGTAAATGTCAGGAATTGTGTTTATTCTGTGTGCACATTCGCTCACTTCAATGTCGTTTTTGTGCACAGACAAACTGTCACACAATACCCATCGATTTGAGTCCAAACGCCGTCGCATCGATGTCAGAACGACGCCAACTATCAGAATTGCCATCACGCAAACCTGAACCACTCGAGCAAACAGTGAATTCCTCAACGCCATCACATCTGAATCAGACTGTATCTGAATCAACCGCGGCCGCATTACATCCTGATGTGGTGCGCGTGCTGACCACTGATGCACAATGTTGCAACAAGACGTTCCGTTGCTTTTCAATTTCCCTGTCCAGCGGATCGCCCGAAGACCCGCTCGATGGTTGGCGGCTCAACTTCACCTGGTTCCGTACACCGGAACCGTATGAGTTTGGAGAGGAAGGCTGGAGCAGTGTGGGAGCTCCGATAGGCAGTCTGTCAGGTGTATACGACTTGGTCCGCGTACATTTGACATATGTGCTCCGAACGAAAGCGGGATTTCAACTGAAAGACATGCAAAACGGTGAGCTGCTGCTTCCACCTTGTATGGTCTAAATTAATTAAACGATAATTCGTTTGCTGGTGCAGTAACAAAGTTCTCTGCAAGTGAGAATTAAACCGATTTCACTTTCATCTTCTCCATGCTTTCTTCATGCCCGTCTTGTCTGAAATTGAAGTGTTTATTGGGCAGGTGGACATTTAGAGAGAAAAAAACTTATTCACATACTTATACGCGCTGTCCAATCTTGTGAAAGCAGTTACTTCGGTTATGAATGTAAAAACCCCGCTTGATAGGCAACTGCGTGAGAGACTACTAAATCGGAAGTTATCACTGTTTGTCTGTTACTGGTTTTATTGTCACAGCATTCCTCATCATACACTCTGACCATGAAGTTCACGATCTGTGAAGCACCGCCCACCTTAACAAGGGGTGAATATATACATGGATGACGAAAGTGAACTTAAAGTCAATCGATAATTTATCCACAGCCCTTCTTACAATGTTTTTTTTTCTGGGCCCTGTCAAATCGCCTAACGCAAACATACAATCAAAATCTGAATACATTTTGATTTTATCAAACGTCATTCGGAAAACTTTGTTTTTCTGGTTTAGAGTATAGAGTGCTTACACTCCTCTATCCGTTGTCTCCATGTGATTGTGGACACCTCATCGAACAGGTGCTCGGCCCACTGAAGTTGTCTGACGATTCTACATTTACTCAAGTATACTAGCTCGATAAACACTTTCAACGTGTTTTACGGTCATCTTTATGGCCATCCTACTACGTATACTAAGGGCAAGTGGACGCCAATGTGTAATGAATTCCGTTAGTGAGGATCGACAAATAGACATTCTACGACACCATAACAAGGCGTTTGTAGAATATTCATTGATTGTATTGTTTTGTCATTGTGTGTATTATGTCAGTCACTTTCTGTTAGGCAGATTTTAGCCACAGATAACCAGTTAGAAACTGGTCTCTGAAACACCCATCTGAAACGTGTTTGTTTATACCTACGCATAGAAACTTTCACCTAAGGGACAATTCACCCAATCCCGTGGAGTAGCCACGAAAAAGTGCACCTCTTCTATCAATCGGAAAAGCAATTTTATCAAGTATTCACTATTACTTGATGTATGGACTATTACTAATCGGATTTCTATGACAGAGTTTGAGTGATCTAGGCCCAATCCCGTCCATTTGTTTCGACATCCTACTGTCTGAGAGCATCTTTTGTTCGTTGAGGTTTGAAACACATTGTTCCTGCTCAAATGAGTTCCTCCGCGCCAACCTGGATTTGATCACTTTACCTTTCTAATACTGATTTATCCTGATAACGACAGTTCCATATTTTCCTTATGTAGATTTTGCCTCCACTTTTCTTCTTCATCATTCCACTACGCACACTTTCCCAACTGGTATAACCAACTTTTGGTTTTCGGTGACGAATACTTTACTAGACCAATTTACTGGGTTCGTTTCGATATTCGCATTTTTAAAACCCACTGGCTCATTCGTGCTTTTTTTATATTGAAATCTTCGTTCCCTAACCAGGTAAGCTAGGCTAGTGCTCCTTGTTGATACGAGTGTAACTCTATGTCCAAACAGTCAACAGTGAGTTCATCTCGATGCATATTGCCTTCTGGTCAACTGTCTGCATTCATAACAAACTTGCAACCTCACTGTTCGCTAGGTTGGTTATCAAAATCCTAATCAGTCTGTAATGTAACCCAGCCGTCTTGATATCTACTTAAATATCACCGAACTGTAAGTTAAGATATTGTTTGGGTCGTATTACGTGAAGACTGACGCCTGACAAACGAGGTTTTTGATTTTATAGAAGATGAATTGTTGTACTTAGACCACACCCAAGATATGTGCGCAAGCTGGAATCTTTCAATCCATTTCACAGGTTGGGCGAGGTTTGGTAAACATCACTGAATCCATTAGCAACTTGTGGAACCTTCCTAGTCCCCGAACTTCTGGAGGGTCTTTTTAAATCACTCGCAAGAACTGGCGTGAATA
>LOND01001881.1:42806-58456 GCA_014220965.1 Paragonimus kellicotti | reverse complement strand
GAAAGTCTTAGCGGACTGTACATGACGGAAACGGTTTTGAACCATTCATTTTATCGTAGCATCAATGCCAAGTCAATTAGTGAAACCACATGCCATGGACTTCATGCAACTAAGTTCTAGAATAAGCCGTATGTAACCGTCTAAAAATTGTCTGGTGAAGGTGCTACCGAAATGACTGTTTCACTTGTAAATAGTAGACAAGAGTTGACCACCGATAACGGCTGACAAAGTAGGGAGAACCGATGCAATTCTCATCGTATACAATCCAGCGTTTTATCCTAACAGGTGGTTGTCCCCATCAGTGCGAACGTAATGGGTAATGTATAAATAGCATGCGTAGTGACCCGGTTGACACTATTCTCAACTACAATCGCAGCCACAACTGTCTTTTTCCCAAGTGGTGTGTAAAACAGTCCACTGTGAAGCAGCACCTGATTGACTTAAGTCTAAGAAGCGTGAGTAGTAGAGGAGATAAACACGTTCAAAGAAGTGTGGTCTATCGTTCCACTTGACTGTTAAGTACAATGCAATACTTATTTTGGCATCAATAACAGAAAGTACATATGTATGACCTGTGAAAAACGTGAACTGACAGCTGCGAAGCAATCTGTATAAATTTTTCACGAGGGATATACTCATTAAATCTTCATTTTCTGCAGGTCTGTATTTTTTTCAACCGGCGCAAACGTTCGTGTGCCTTTTTGGATTCGTCAAGAACAACGTCGGTGTTGACAGCACCCATATCATGATTTGATGTATTCTCCGCAACTACGATCCTCGGAGCGAAATTAACACGAAGATGTTCGGATGTGAACATAAACAAGACTTCATCTTTTGACACATTTAGGACTAGTGTTATGACATATTTTGTCAACAGCTGATTGAGTGGTGTGTTGATCTCGTGCATGAAAGGTAAGAAAGAGTTGTAATGGATCACTAGATTCGAAAACGATCAGAGGGCTGTCAAGCCGGTAAGCGGTGGTCAAAGTTGCATCAACGTCGGAACGCGACAACCGAAGGAAACCTCCCACACCGTGTTGGCAATGCGGTGGATGGCATTATGTCCGATATTGTCCATTCAAACAGTATCGATGCACCCACTGCTCCCGGCGGGGCCACAAAGAAGACCATTGCCGTTTTAAGAAGCGCCAGCACCTGCTCAATCAGAACTCCCGCAAGCCACACAAGCCCCGCTTCTCAAGAGCGCAGGTCGTTCTCGCAGCTAGAAACGACGACCACTGGACGCGCAGGAAGTACGTATCCGTCTCCATCAACGGCAAGTCGGTCAGACTACAGCTCGATACCGCATCCGACATTCACATTAATCTCTGATCGCACGTGGCACCTGATTGGCAAACCTACAATATGCCCGACAACCCAACTTGCTCAAAGTGCGACTGGTGATCGATTGTCCATCATTGGTGAAGTCCACTGCACTGCAGCCCTTAACGGATCATCAATCAGGGGTACCTGCTACGTGACCCGCAACCCTGGCCTGGATCTCCTTGGATTGGATCGACAAACTGCATCTATTTGACAGACCATTACTCCAAATCTGCAACCGCACTCAAGCTCAGCAGAAGCCCACGATGACTCCAGAAGTCCACCATCAACTCACAAACGCTCTCCAGCAGAGACACTCAGATGTGTTCACAGAAGAAGTCGGCTGCTGCACCAAAAGGAAGGCCAGAGGAGAAGGTCCCCAAAGCCATGTTTTACAGACCTTCTTGACCAATTACCGGACAACCCCAAATCCGAACGTCCCAGATGGCAAGTCGCCGGCAGAATGCATGTTCAATAGAAAACTCAGGACTGTCTTTGATATCATGATCCCGCATTCAAACAGAAGGGGAGGACGCAATGCAGAAATGGAAAGACAGTACAACCAAAGACACGGAGCTCGTGCACGGTACTTCACGATCGGAGGAGCCGGTCCTTGTACGTAGGTTTCAGGGGCCGCTGAACTGGAGGAGAGGAATAATCCGGCGAGGATCAGTCTTATATGAAGTGGAAGTCGGCGAAGCCACATGTGTGCGGCACGCAAACCAGATTCGCCGGAACAGCGGAGATGCACTGTGCGACCAGGTAGGACCAACCGCGCAGCTCGATATACTGCTGGACACTTTCGACTTGGAGAAAGAACGACCTACCGAAACTGAACATTCGACAGAACCGACGTTACAGATCCAGGACACTGAGCACAAGTATCCATGCGGTGGAGACGACGGACGAACAGATGCCGCAAACCGGTCAGGCCCATTCAAGTCGACCCTCGGAAGCAGTCCTATGATTGAACCCACCAATCTTCAGGGGGAGGTGTTAGGGCGCTCATTTTTCCGTCCAAAAACCGCCTCCGTCCTGAGAAAGAAAAAAAAACGATGGGCTCAACCCGACTTAGCGGCACTGTTCAGGGCGGTCGAGCGGTGACTTTGATCAGTCTTTTTTCTACCCGTCCGACTCTTATTCCGTTATGGTTCTCTTTGATGTTTCGGCAGTGCTTTCTGGTCACTGCAACCCTATAAATACTTTGATCTTATTCGCCATGTGACACGTACTCGGGACGGAACAAAGCTTGCTATTTGCACGCGTCTTTTGGCTTGTCTTGGGAGCAGATCACGGGACAGTTGCGATAATTTTTCGGGATCGAGATTTCCGTGTTAATTAATATCAGAAGGAGGGTTACAACATATTTTGGCGACGGAAGAACTCACGATGTCAATAACGTTCGAGCAGATGCAAACCCTCCTCCAACAGCAGCAGAAACAATTCGAGCAAGCGCAGTTAAAACTGATTGAACACTGACGCAAAAGCTGAGTTTCCAGCAACCAACAGCGGGATCCAACGAATCTTTCAAACCTACAGCAGAATCGCTAATCAATTCAATCAGTGAGTTTCACTTTGATCCGGTAACTGGCACCACGTTCGATTCTTGGTTCAAAAAGTATGAGGATGTTTTCAAGGTGGAACTGTCAGATGCTGACGATGCTCGGAAAGTGAGGTTGCTGCTCCGTAAACTGTCTCTCTCTTATCCAAGCATGAATGCGTAAAAAAAATGATTTCTACAGTAGTGGGATGTCTACTATAAATAAAGATACAGGAAAGAAACCAACAGGTGCTGTGAAAAAGCCAGCGTTCATACTTGGGATCGTCTTCGAAAATTTTCTGGGTCCCGTTTCCATGGTGAACATCCCAATCAACAATTGCGATCCTAAAAGAACACAAAAGAAAGGATATCAGACAGCGCAAGAAAGTAAACTGTTTCTTTGACCGATCAAACTAAAGATGATCTAGGAGTGCAAATACGAATACGGAACGCTTCTCATAACAGCAGCAATGAAATCACGTGATGGAACGAGTGACCTAACAGACGTATGAAACAGTCCCGAGAAATGTTGAGTCCAAAGAAACATAAAAATGATAGAAAATGAAACTGAGTATATGAAACACTTACGTCCGTCAAATGTCTTACTTTCCAATGTCCCACCTTTGTATGTCCCGATCCGACCATATCGCATCATCAAGTGGAAAGTGTTCACGAAAGCTCTACTCACAAAAATATCCCACTCCCCTGATGTATCTACGATTCAGTAGATATCTTAACAGGAATCCTGTTAGAAGTGACCTCTCACACGTTCCACTCACATTGGTTCTAAAGACACATCGCATGTTAAACAACATCAAAGAGGAACAAATAAATATTAGGACAATAACTGATTCAGCCTTTTGTGTAGTCAGAACTGTGGTGAAAATCTATTGGATTCACCACTTACCTCAAACCCCGACACAACAGAAGATCTAACAGGAGGCCAATCCAAACGTCGCGTTAAAGATACTACATCAGGATTGGACGAACAGTCTCAATGTTACGCCTTCCGTTATTCGCTAATTTCTTTGTTCTGTATTGCACCAATCAGCCCACAGTTTGTGAATCTGTATGTGTCAACACGATCAGCCAATGAGTGACTATGATTTCTTTAATACTGTTGTACATCCATAAATTCGGCTTCTTGTCTCATGAATAAGAACTGCTTACTGCAACCAGTACGAGGTCTTCTTATTACTTGCGTGGGAGGTTTCAATTCGAGTACGATTTCTAGGGCTATTCAAAGTCCTAATTCCGAGTATTACAAGAACATCCGAATAATAACCGTAACTCTGTCTGCTTTTATCAGCATCTTTCATCCTTTGTGTATTCGGCTGTTCAACGAACTTGACATTTAAGACTGAGAACGTTTTCTCACCAAACGAGATGACATCAGTGCCAAACTCTATACGTTCAAAACCTTCCGCACTGATGATGTCATCTCGTTGGATGATGCAACCATCAACACCACTGTTCCTCGTAATCAAAAACATTTTATCTTTACTCATCGCTTGTGGCTCCAGTTTTTATCAACGTACTGTTTATCGACGATTATGAGAATCAAACAAGATGAGACACTCATAGATTGCCTAGTTAAACTTGTTAAGATGGCATCCGCTCGTTGTTGATCCCAATTTGCACGTCAACATTTTACCATTGTTCAAATGTAAGGAAGAGTTCATATATCATCTATGGATTGAAGACTATCAGGTAAAGTGCAACAAGATATGTGACCGAGGTTTACGGTACAAATAATAATATTCCCTGAAAGGATGACCGATTTTCTTCTTTTATAAATTAATTTTGAGCCCAAAACATGAACGTATTCATTGCTGACTTGTGTGTGCGGCATAATACATAATATAACAGTCCCAACTGGTAAAACTATGGCAATCACCGTGACGTTGAGAATAGACGCAGAGTGCACAACCAAACGGTCAGAAGTTTCATAATCCCACTATGACTCATAACAATACTGAGAAACGGTTCCCAAGTTTTGGTGCATTAATAAGCCCGCTCAAATGATGAGCTCTGGCGTCATGTGACAATGTGCATACCATCTTCAGTATTTCCGGATAAACAGGGGGATCATTGCGTTGGTTAACGATATACAGCCATGGACCAAAATTTGGAGAGACTGGGCGTACGAGCAACTCGAATTAAAGTTTCACGGTTGCACTAGATTAAAGAACGTTCAAAGTTGATTGGTCGATGATAAAAAAGATGATTTTTATATTAGGTAATGAGTGCTTTTAGTCGGAGAGAAAATAGTATTTTCTGTACACAAAATGTCTAGTTTCCCAGTGCTCAACCGATCAGTGTGGTTTTAACTCAAATTTGAGTATGAGTCGCATAATAACCAAGGTTGCTACATTTCGCCTTGACAGTTCTTACTATCCTTTTTCAGCATGTTCTTCCACTGGTTGCGCAAGCAGGGATTACCAATCTCATCAGATAAGTTTTTGGATCCCGCGAGCTTTGAAATGAGGCGCTTCGATGAGAATAAAATGTAGCCTCCGTGGAGGCTAGGCAGGTTGTTGAAAGAGAAGGTTGCTGAAAAAATAACGAACCGTCACAGCAATTCGCTTGGGATCGTAGCCAAGTTGAAAGACCACCTGATATATATCAGTAAAACCGGAACGATTCTTGCTAATGGGAGAGGGAAAATTTATGTCCGAATAAGTCTACCTGGTTATTTTCTTCTGAATATAAAATGCAGAGGTCCCAAGTTAACTTTACAAAAACGGTACCAAACCATGGGTATACCACTTCATGACTTTAATACTGATTGAATGCACACGGGTGGAATGTTTCACCTGAGCACTGGCAAACTAAACGAGGTGTAGATGCACTCAGTAAGTAAAAATTAATTTTCGTCAGTCTGTTTCAACACAACACCAATTGTTGAGAGACTTCACGTCCGAACTTGTAGGCGAACTTGGGGCACTTTTATTTGGTAGTTTCAGAAACCGTAATGCATCTCCGTAAATGACGTCCATGTCGAGAATGCGTCGTCGTATAGTTTGTGTCGAGACGGTCGTTTTCGTGTACAGAAGAGAGTGGTTAGCGATTTCATGTGCCGAAATGAGTTCACTGCATTGCATCAAGCGCATTATCAGTTGAATGTTCATAACAGATGGCAGCTAGTCTATTTCGGATGTATATAATCCTCGTCTTTTAAAAATTCTTGATCACCTTCAACACAGTTTGGTGAGTCGTTTTCTGATTGCTATCAATCCAAAAGGGCTTTCAATTATCTCTTCATCATGCCGTACTGCATCCATTTTGCGTTCAACTGATATTCTCTGCATCTCCTTCATTCTAACCAGTGTGGATGGAAATGCCACAGACTTGAGGCCCTATGTGAACTTCGCATATACGATCAGCCTAGAAACGTGACTGGAAGTAAAATCTGAACTATCATTACTCGCTTCCGTCAGACAAGTGAAATTTCAAACAGGTTTGGTTGGAATCATTGTGATTTATCAAACTTATGTAGATAAACCGAAATTGCACCAAATTTCTAAGAATTCCAAAAATGGACATTTTCTACATTTTAACAGAAAATTTCTTACTCCGATTATCCGACCAAAAAACCTAGTAAAGATTATAAAGCTGAATTCTTTTGCTATCGCCTTGCTGAATGCTCGTGCACCAACTGCAACAAACTCGTGTAGGTGACGGTACGACCTTATAAAAACCCTTCGTTCAAGTGACCGTATACATCAATTTTGTGTTTTATGTAGCACTCTACCAAAGTGGCATGCACCGCTTTCGCAATAAATAATGTAACTCAAAAAACCACGTTTAAACTGAAAGCAGGTCCAAGAGAACAGATGTAATGAATATTTGTACAGTTGGTGATTTATTTGGTTTCTTAAGGTAGGCCGGGCAAACTCACTATGTCTTGTATATATCCCACAATTTTCAATTAAAAAAACTATACCTTTCGCAAAATTACGATTAGGACATAGTTTAATAACGACCATCACATCTCTTAGTACTTTATGTCACAATTTTTAATGACCAGAGGAGTAGGACAAATGATATAATTGAATGTACATGAATGAATCATAAATTGTACTGCACAATGTGCACGTAAAACAGAACGATCAACACTTGGCAGAAACTGACGGGAAGTCAAGAAAAATAAACATACCGTATTGTTTCATTTCGCATACCAGGGATAGTTTTTAGTGTGGCGACTATAGAATTGCATAGCTAACATTCGACATGACATGTTAACCAGCTCCAGTCTAACACACATATCTCGAGAGCGATCGATGTGACGCACGGGTGTTAACAGAGCTCCCTGTACTGTTTAACACACCAAAGATAATGTAATATAATCCTCATGAGAAGGAATATTGGGTCAAAAATTAAGAAAACCCACATCGTCAACTACAGGAGAGAGACTCAAGGCCGAAATGCACAAACCTCTCCAAACCGTAGACTTGTTGTGCATGTCGTGCACCGATTGCCACATTGTTGAAGAAGCAAAAACCCATGCAGCGGTCGGCGAGCGCGTGATGTCCAGGCGGACGAATCACAGCCACTCCGTTCATACACTAGAAAAGTGAGGGAAACGCTGCGGTAGAAGAGAACATGCGAAGGACAGAACGCAATGATTGAGCAAACAAGGCAAACCAAATCAAACGAAGACGAATACACGTACCCGACCGGTGCAAATTTCCTCAATCACCGCTAGAACAGAACCGGCAGCCAATCGGGCACAGTCGTACGTATGCTGGAAGACGGTAGAAAAAGTGAATGACCGGGTCATGCAAACGACAGCTGCATACCGAATAACTGTACAAAAAATAACCCGCTGCGTGACGGTGAGTATAAATGTGCCTTACACGATTAAAATAGATGGAATCCTCGTCTTGGGCCAAACGGTTCAATGTTCTTTGTTCCAAACCGGCAGTTTTCGCGACCGCATTCACGTATGATTCGGTGTGGACGCGCAATAACTCCGCTCGGGTTGCGTAACGAGACTAGATCGAAGTGGTATGGATAAAACAGTGTGGGTATAAGAGATGTAGTGTACACTCAGTCTCGTTACAACAGAAGCAACGATATACCATACAAACAGACATTCGTGGTGTCGAGCTGTGTCGATGAGTATGACGGTTCCGATTATTGTCAATCTTGAGAGCAGCAGGAGTGTAAAAAGTGCAAACTTATGATAAAGAGCCAACAATCTCGGAGATGCATAAACAACAATGGTTGTATCTTTCTAACCAATAGTACTGACAGTCACATGCACAAACCTTTCAGATTCATTGACTACATCATCAACTAACCGTCAGGAGATTTTTCATAACAATCACTTAAACGGCGCATGATATGGCAGACGCTTCATCGGTCCAATGAGCATAAGATCAGATCAACTCACACAGACGGAGGTGGTCGAACACAAGGATAGGTCAGCTAAGCAGCACACGAGCCGAGACATCGAAAAGTAAAGGCTTATTCAAGGTTGTGTCATCATCCGATGCCTGCCACGCTAACATATCAGAAGCTGTTTACATGGGGTTACGTTATATAGTATAGACATCAAATGTTTGTCACAATGTTGGCCCTTCTACGTATAACCTCATTTCCTCTACTCGACTCATTTGTGTAAAAGTGTTTTTCCTCATTAATGCAGAGCTCTTAAGCGTGTGAAATGGGCGAAAAGGGAAGCACCGTAGCGCGATTAATTATGACGGATCCGGGTCAAACCATATTCATTCAATTGTCAGCTACCTGCAGGTAGTCTGAATGAGATTCGTGCAATAACCTTTGCGCTGCCAGCCAAGTCGCGATCACAAAATAAGTAGTTGTCTCGCTATCGAAGTGCTGAGAGAAAACATGGACGACCATATTTCGAAGTAGATGATAGAAGGGGGTATAGAATGACATTCTTCTACAACATTGTACCTTGAATCTATAAACATTTTGTGGCTGCCATTATAATAAACGGATTGCCAGCATTGTCTACGAACAAGAAGGTTACAGTGTGCTACAAACCTGTTGTGTCCGTGACCTCCAACACTTAGAACGAAGGTCCGACCAACTATTCCAAACGCCAACGGATTGTGCACGGCTGACAAATAACCATACGGCATGACAAGATGGCCAAAACAGTGGTCTACTAATAACGGATGTATGCACCCACACCTCCTACCTTAAAGAAGCTGCGATCCCAAATGCGACGTGGAGGCAAGAAAAAAAATATAAATGAACATGAAGCTGTCTTGCTGATGACGCCTTACTTTCACTTACAGCTCGGTTGTTTGTTTGCAAGGTGTAGGCACCTTGATGTTGTATGTTTGAATATAGACGTAGCTATTTTTAGTAGTTAGGTCCACTTCTCTCCCTTCTTCTTTTCTCTCTTCCTATATAGGGTTTTTCCTTATTGGTTATGTGGCAGTTTAAGCATCAATGTGAACCACTAATGTTTTGCTGTCTATGATAATGATGAATGACAACTTGGTCAAACGGAAGTTGAAACCAGTTTGGGCAGAAACATTCGCTTCTGACACAACTTCGGACACAACTTATTCACACATCCCCTGAAGCGTGTACTCGGGGTTGGATTCAGTTCGTTAAGTCAGAATAGCCGTTTGTCATCATCATCATCATCATCATAGACAGCAATACATCAGTGGTTCACACTGATGCTTGACTGCCACACCGTTTGTCGCCAAGTGTGGGAGTAGGAGAACTCACAATTTAAGCAGCGTACAGAATCCGAAACGTTCAAACTTACAGAACTGAAATGAAGGTAGTTCTCACGCGGACACAGCAGATTCATACCTCACTGAACACAGGTCGTTAAAACAGGTGTTTAATTACACAAGGAATGATTTTTACCTCAACAAAAAACGACAATGAATTTGTCGGACTGATGAGAGTAAATCGAAGTGTTAACACGTCGCGATATATGTCTTGCTTCTGTTTTGATTAAATGAATTTGTGGAAATTTGGTGATAGAACCAGCAAACGTTGAAACGATGTAAAACATAGAAACAGTGTGATAAAGGGCACTTACTTCAACCCGTTTGCATCGGCGAGCCAAGCCGTACTCGTCCAACAGTTCGTAGCAACGACGTATGCGATGAGGGGTCTCTGGGTGGTTGCTGTAACAAGATCGGGAGAAAAATCTACAAATTGGTAGAGTACAGCGAATGGACAACACAAAACCCCCGTGACCAGACTAACCAAATAGGTTTTCTGGAGCAGGAAGCGTGCAATGTATTCTTTCTTCCTCTTTTAATTCAGCCTGGCGCTGACATTTACTTCAAGAACATACAAAGCAGTAGACCAAAAAAGATAGTGATGTGCCGTAGACCATTAAAACTGCGAACGAATGACCTGATCAAATATTTTAATCCCAAAAAGTACGATACAAAGTCGGACAACAAAGAAAACAAGGACGGTGGCCTACCAATAAAGTTTGTTTATGCCAACTTCTGACCTGACAATGCCGGCGAAAACGCCACTCAATTTATATAAAACTGTGACCTCTAGTGCCACGTGAAGACGGGAAAATTGTTCAAGTGAACATGAGGTCCGTACTTCATGAACGGCACAAAATACGTCGAATGCGACTTCGAGTTCGCGTCATTACGTTTTGGTTTACCCTAACCCTACGGGACGGAAACCACCAACAACAAAGTTTATGCTAACGTGACTAAAATGCGAGACAAGTGAAAAGTCTCTTACCGGTCGTCTTCATTCTTGTGATTCTCCATGCGGCTATCATAAACGATGCATGTGCTGTACAAACAGTGGATAGAAAAAGGTAGTAGAAAATAATGCGTGCTTTGAGCGATGAGAGTAAAGTCGTAGTCCATGGCGCAAGACAGAACATTAATATTACGTTGCGCTTACAGCATGGACGATTACAGAAGAGTCAAGGAGAAATACAGGTTTCTCGACACTCACCTGCTTAAACAAATATCCCACTAAGCTTGCCAGGATCAGATCATCAGACGGCGATTAGAACCAGCAACCTTTGTGCTATGGATCGAAACTTTTGCTTATTAAAAACCGACATAAACGAGTAACGAAACAAACTAATAGAATGAACTCAATCCCGTTAATCGATACGACCTAAATAGTATGCGTAGGATTGATGATCGGGTAGCAGCTCAATTCTGACTACTCCACTATACTCACTGGTTTAGTCCAAACTTAGTCGAAACCGGTCGCGTATTGTTGGTTCGAGTCGTAAGTCACGATCGGTATGATCATTCGATCAATGGGACGAAGTTAGGCTTAAAAAAAGCCCTGCGAAAAAAAACCTCTGACGATGAACGTTTTCAACGGAAGCAGTGCGATGTACATTTCAACCTCATGACAACGAGAACCCTCTACAGCTCTGACAGGGAATACAAACGGAAACCCCAATAACGGTTGGCCTGAACCATTGCTTGCCGGCACCGCGATGTTTTCGTAGAAGTTCATTTTCGGTTGCCATCCCCAGCCCTCAAAAGTGTAGGTGCTTCTGTTTGTTTAGTCCCTCGTTTCTCAAAGTGAATGATGTGAGCACAAGGGAGTATGAAGAAAAATTGTCACACTAATTTTTTGAATAACGTCATATGCGAGTTCGTCTAACTGATTTTCAGTTTAATATTGACAAGCTGACATGGTGGCATCAAGTTCAACCGTTGCAACGACTGTGTACACATGAATGTGGCATCATATTAGATCTTAGTATGTAATTATTACTATTCTGATTCCAGAGTGCAAAGTATGTATGTGAAACGAAGGATATGCCGTCGAGTTTAGGCACCATAAGGGGGGGCCGATAAGCTGAAAAGAGCAAGAACCACTGATATGGTCTACTGGGCCACGACTGCCTTCAGTGGACCGTTGGTTCAACGTTCAAAACCAATTACGAATCATATGAGCTGACCGAACGGTCGAGTATGTCATATTGTGTTACGTGAGTGATAGTGAGCAAAAGATTAGAGTGCTCTCCCACACTGTGCACTGGACTATAAATGTTTGTAGGAGTTCCACGATTAATACGAAATTCTGCGGAAAAACAACAGCTGAAACAATCGGCACCACTATAGTTTATCCCCGAATGTAAGAATCTAGAAATATGTTACCAAGCATATGACTGCAGATCATGCCTTGGTTTCACTTCCTCGAAAATACAGTGGTTGACTTAACTGTCAAGTGTCACCATGAAATTGAAAGCTATGGTCACACGTGGGCCTCGTGATCTGAGTAAGATATAACAACTGTAGAAGACAGTGCTCTTCTCTTTAAGGAACAATTTTTGAATTCCCCGTATGTGTTCATCGTAGAGGGAGCACCGTAGTACGAAGATTCCGACACCTTGTGTTAATTAATTTAAGGTGGCCGCTCACAACCCGGAGAAAAAACAACGCTTTTCAACATGCCATTGGACCAGTTTTCTCCTAAAGGTTATCATGAAAATGAGTATCCTACGGCGCGAGGAAACTTGAGAAAGCTAACTGATCGAAGTATATTTTCACCATACTAACTGTAATCACATTTTGCAAGTTGTCAACTTGGTCAAAGCTATCACATAGCACCTGACACACAAAAAGCTTAGCAGGTTAAATGGTGATAGGTATGTTTCTTCTGAAACTAGTAGAAAATACCGATGAATAGCACAGATTATGAGGCACGAAAAATCGCAGAAACTTTCAACTCAATGGGTAGGTCACTGAAGGCAAAAGAGGGAAACTAATGTGTCACGTAATTGGCTAACATTCAAAAAATCAGAGGAACGAAAGTCTAAGCGAAACGAACTAATGGCAGATTAGTGGAAAAATATTATTTTGTAGAAAAACATCAATAATTATACTACAAGTTGAAACTACAGTGCAACCAGGTTGGTTCTCATTGGTCATTTCGATACTGTGCTCCATGGTCTTCGTTCAGTTTAGACAGAAGTTCAAACAATTTATTTTTGAACCACCAGCCTCTCACAAACAAATTGAACGCACTGGCCGACCTTCCCTCTGAATGGCTGGCGTTGAACGACTTCCGTTCCTCTCTCAACGGCCTATGCCTGAACCTCGACTAGCTGTACGCTCTCCAGTAAAGATGCCGCTCTAAACCAACCTCATTAAATGCCATTCTTCAGTTATCAGATAATATGCAACGGGAGGACAATTGTACAAGAATCTACAACCTGTTTAGAAGTGGCTGCCTGCCATCAAGCAGTCGAGTTATCCGATACATTAGGTTACTCCTCAGTAACTACATTGAAGTTGATTTAAGCCGTATACCACAACAAAATTTTGTCTTGCGTCCGAGGAAGTAAAAAAGGTTTGGCTGCAGTCAACGTTTGTTCTGGCGAAACTAAAGCGTGCAGTTATAACAAAAACTAGAACATGGCGACCATTTAGGACAGTTAGTTTCATTACCAACATTGGTTTTCGGCTGCTGAAATGATCGAATTGTTCAGTGTGATTTGTTCAATGTGCTTGATACGCTGATTTGCTGGAGAACGTCAAATCTGTTCGCAGAAATCACATTTTGTTCTTCTCAACACATTTGCGGTCTTGGTAAAGCAGACATTCTGAGATGATTATCTGAAAAAGTCCGACATCTATCTTCGAAGTTCGGTCTGTTTCTAACTATAGTTGCATATTTCGAAAACTTTTCGAACATGAGTGATTGCAGTTCACCTTACCACTATTTAGATTCCACTGTTTTAATGAAATTAAATTTTGGCAATTTTCAGCCACACTGTGAGGACCTCGTACAGCCCCACAATTTCGTTATTCCTTGATCGTTTACTTAGGCACCCGATTGAGTAATATTTGAGGTGAGAAAGAATTATTTTCTATATCTTCAATATCGCAAAAAAAAAACATTTTTTCTATTACCGTCTTTAAATTTTAGAGACAATTCGGATCGTTTAGTATATCAGATTGACCTAGACAGTTTCATTGGGTTCACAGACTACGCATAACTTAGTGAAAAGCCTGAATCTGCTCGGATAGGTCCAACACCAACCATTGCTTGTAGGCGTATTTTTAATCCAGTCGGATCGCTACCGTTCTCAATCAGTGATACTGCTCGATTGGTCATCTAACTGACTACAACCCAGCACGACGGAGATGGTCGTCATACCACAAGGTTAATAAGGAGCACAACGTCCACATCTGCTTCCACTTGGATTAACCGGTTGGCCTAGTTATAACCAAGAGTTACGAATCGAGCTAATTCGGGATAGAATCGATAGAAAAACCGCATAACGGGTCCCGGAAAGGGAACAGTTCCAAGCTACAAACAGAAAGTTTATGATAACGCACGTTGCCATACCTAGCTCTCTGTGAGTGCTGAGCCACCGGATGAGCTTGTTTTACGTAGGACAACCAATCATCGATCCGTTGAAGGTCCTCCGGGTCGTGAACATGTTTTTCCGGTGCCATCACTGGGACCTTCGTATCTAACCTGAACAAAAAGAGTAGTCGACTCGATCAACAGAAGTTTGTTTACAATTGTGGAAAAAATGAAACAAAACGGGACGAAACAACATTAGAACAAATCATACAAACGTGAATAGCTTACGAAGCTTCATCAACTTGCCGCACTTTCCTTGCCAATGGATTAAAATTGAAAACTGAAATAAGTCGACCGTGTAATCAAGCACAGACACTGACCAGAACACTGGTTCCACATGACAGAGATGATAGATCAATGCACCGTTCTAGGCTTGGATGTGATAAACACGTACCACTTGATGTAAACGAACGACTTAACAGACTGTTTGACCTTCAGATTGCAATTAGTGTTTTGGCTTTCGTACACCGCGGTCCAGGTCATAGGTGACCAAGGAGAGCTTGTAATTTTGTAAAATGACTATGGTTTTTTCAGTGAGCACAGGTGAGCAAACCAGAAGGGGGGTAGTCAGCAGATAATAAACAAAATAGAAAATGAGTTACAGTGGTAGTGAGTGCAGGGAGAGAAGCGTTATATACATTCATCCCGAGAATACGAATTATTGGATGTGGAAATTCGAATAACAGAGGTTGCGGATAATTGAACATAACGCACTCACCTCCAATGCGACCACCAGTTTGCTTCAGCTAAACACATGAGTTTGTGGGTGAGGTGTGCGAACAAAGGGGGACTGAGCTCAAGCTGACCCTGTCAAACAAAGCAGACGATAGGGAGTAAGCAGCATAATAGGAAGGAAAATGCGTAGTTTTGATTTGATGAGGAGGTAAACGACTATCCGTGGGATTAAGCAAAGAAGTATTCTCCAGGGGAGCATATCCATCAAATTCAGTGTACCCTAGTTGTAGCACACCGACTTCTACTTGACACAATAAATCAAGACTCATTGCCAATAATGATTCCAATTCTCAGCACTGGTCAGAGTCAGGCAACTGTAGCGTAAGACAATTCGCAGAGAGAGACGGAACTGCGCCAACTGCTTACTACCAATGGAGTATATTCCCATCGGTAACATCTTTGTCGATACCTCCCCCAAATAGGTTCTTATGAGGACGAAACTTTGTGATCATCTTGTCTGCAGTTATGTTCGTCTGTCTCAACCACAGTGGATGGGACTGTAGGTTTTGAACCAATGTATACGATCTGTAGAAAGCTGGTCCGCAGATGCCATCTCACCCGAACTCGCAACTCGGTTTATTGGTTGTGGAATATAAGCATCTTGCAATTGTACGTTACGGTTAGAGATAGGGGTCTCAGTAAATAAATCGCGTGGTTTTATGGCAGCGATGCAATCATGGCAACCACTTGTGTACAGCAGTTGACTATAAAGCAGCCATTGAGCGGG
>LOND01001881.1:10344-33304 GCA_014220965.1 Paragonimus kellicotti | reverse complement strand
GCTGGTGACATCCAACGCAAGCGATCGAACGCAAACATCGGCGATCAAACACTTGAAGACAGTTCACGTCTTCTATCCTCAGCGGCCATGCACAGCTGCCGTAAAGTAATACATACCTTAATATCGCTTTATCTACGCGACCTACAAGCATCAGAATGATACTTCTCTGTCGCCAGAGGTGCCCTAAATTAGCGAACAACGCCCTAGCCCTGGAGAAACGCGCTTGAATTTCATTCCCGACACCTCCATCGTCTCCACTTACGCAGCTTCCCAGACACATAAACCGGTCCACAACCTCCATGACTTCATCACCTAACATTGAATCTACGTAATCACAGCAATCCTGCAGAAGCACTTTGCACGTTGAGGCTGCAAAGTGCATTCCGAAGTACTTAGCAGGACACGAAACAGCCTCTAACATTGTTTGTGCTGTTTGAAACTTGTCAGCGTAATTACTTTTAAGTGTTCGTATTCCCGACAGTGAATAGTGTCGATTAGGTCGACCATCTTGCCGAACAACGAACGAATAACTCCGCTAATTACAATGGGAATACAGATGCTCGAAATATGTTGCTTTTTAAGTGCCACCTTCCATCTCGCACGATACTTTTTAGCAGTTTTGATTGACTCCTCTACATCTTTTTCATTAATGATGCAAAGAAGTACAATCGGTTCGTGTGAGCAGAAACAGATGTCAAATTATCGCGTGAATATTGAGGCATGTTGATTGCAAAATATCGACATCAAACTTGACACAAATAAAGTCAAACAATTTGAACGTCATGCTTAACATGGTTTTAACAAATGAGAAAGAAGGAGAGCGCAACGTTATGAGCAAGTCGTGAAACCCAACATTTCAACCATCTCGAGTGCCCTTCCCCGGGAATGTTGTAATCGAAGTCATACTACCAAAGGAACAGAGGTCACGGGGAGTTTGCTGTGGTCAGGCTAACTTGAACGGATTGGCCGAATCCGTTACCCATTAAGTGGGGGTGAGACTAAAGGAGATAAGGTGTATCTGCGTCTGGTGTTATTTGTCAATCCGTGCAACATTGAAGATAGGGGTTTGTTATCACTGCGATTGACGCATGTGTTGGGTGTGAATGGTAAGAGCTTCAGCATAGCATCGTTTCGCATGGGAGGGCAGACTTATAAATCACTCCAGCCTGATCAAAACACATTCTAATATTCTAACGGTACATTTGGTGTGACAACCGAATTTTTTTCTAACTTCTGAAGTTGGCATACATCTTTTGGAGGGAACTGTGTATGTCTCTTGGATTTAGCAACACGTACTTTCAACTGGCTGCTTGTTTCTCCTACGTAACTAAAATCACAATCACCGCGTTTGATTTTCCCAACACAGTCTGTTTAGTCGCTGATAGAGACTGGATCTTAGGATGTATCACCTGTCGTTCTATAGTAGAATCCGACCGAATTACGGTCCTGATAGCGCACGTTGATATTTGCATAATATGTAGAATTAAAACAAATATTTGCCGTTTTCTCTAAGAAGTTACACGAAAAAATTAAGAGACAGTTAACAGTACGGTCGAATTTGAATTCCCAACCAATACCGAGTAAAAATTATCTGCAATAGCCCTCCAGATAGGCTAGTCAAAAAGGAATACAAGCATACTACCCTATGGTAAGTAAGGAAGCAGCTTAAACAGAAAACTCGTTTTGGCTGAGGTTTTCCTCATTTGTTCAAAAACGCAATTTATGAATCAATTCTGACAATGCATCGATAATCACCGTCATTTGGCGCCGAGCATAATGTGATAACCACATAATTAGGCCCCGTAAGTAGTTTGCTATATGCGAGAAATTGACTTCAAAATGATCACCAGCGAGCATGTCAGCAAGTTACATTGTGTACATGAGTAAAACACGAATAGATTACAGTAACTCACCGTGAGCTATCGTAGAATGCATACTGAGTTGCTTGTCCGTGATGAACGTCCCAGTCAACAATGAGGATCCTGGAAGGTAATTTAAAAGAAACAGAAAACACTAACAAGCTACCAGATGAGCGGTATTTAAGTATAGAGCATCGTACGATCACATGAGGGCTATGAATTTATGCGTACATCAACCGTGTGAACGGAACTACAGCAAAAAGGCGAGCTCATCATACCTTACGAAAGTACAAAGGAAGACTCACCGGTTGTACTCCAGCCTGTCCAGCGCATACTGAGCAGCGATGGCAACGTTGTTGAAAATACAAAATCCACAAGCCTCGTTGTCCATCGCATGATGCCCGGGTGGACTAGCATGTGAATTAAAAGACATTTGAATTATGTTCTGATTTAAAGCTTCGTCGGATGAATCAGTAAAAACGGGAGAGAGGGGTTCTGATGGAACGTGCGCTGTTGAACCTACATCAAGTATTCACGAAAATGAGACCAATTATTGTCGGTACCAAGGATGGTAGAGGGAATAATGTAAGGGTTACAACACATTTGAGAAGTCCAACATAAACAGCAGGCTCATAACTATGACCCTCATGGACATTCGATGGGATTTTGTCTCAGATGGTAAGACAGGTCTGATGAAAACGCAGATGGGCAATCTCGAAGCACGCTATCACTGAACTTCCGACCGAATGAAGGTAACCGATCGACCTTTAGCATCCCAACTGGTATTACGACAGCTACGCCTGGTATCACCATACTCGTCCAAATTTGTCGTTGATGACATCCTAAAGGATTTGTGGAGCCAAACTGACTACATAAGAGATCCTCATCAGGTTGCTGATATCAGTTCGATGTTTTGGTACACATTTTACCTCTATGAAGTTCAAGGTGCTACTCCACAGTTGACAGGCTAATGTGTATGAGCTAACGTGGATATGTATTGAAAGTGATCGAGTTGTTTAACAATCGGGATAATTATGTCAGCTCTGACTGTTTGTCTGAATAGACCGGCAATCACCTTCTCTAGCTGTTACAGTTCTTTTTTCTAATGGACTGGCAGTAATTGGACAACCTCGGTTGGGCTGCAAACTAAAACACATTCACTACGATCGCAGGATGGTTTGAAAGAGGCTTCTCCAAGCAGTAAGTGACAGTGAGAACCCTCGGAGTGAGGAACACATGTTTTGACTTTGCTGGGTTTTAGCAGCACCAGACACGCAGCGGATCCTAACTCACAACCGGCGAGCGAATGTCAAAAAGCTAGTTCGGACACTAGACCGCGGGTTATAAAAGTACACGTAAATGAGGGAGTAGTAAAGGCATTTGTCTACCCTCCCCGTCTGTGGTGACATTTTTCATAAAAGGATACAATGTACAACACCTCAGGCTGTGGTGTCAAGACCTAGCAAAAACTGACTCCTCAGTTCATTACTTGCAAACTTTCCGAATTCCTTTAAACTATGATCGGGAAAAGCCTTTAAAGAGAAACAGTCGTGAACGTTAATTGTTGGTTTCTTCAAGGTTACCGGACGCGTATTACCGAGGTGTACGGGTAGATTATCACTAACGATGAAAACAGTGCGTAGTAAAAATACAGACGCGAAGAACGATAATGACAAGCCTTCACAATTAGTTTAACTAAAAGTCGAAGCACTTGTGCTCCCTATTCCTTGTTTGAGTACAAAGCTCTTGTGTACCGTATAGTGAATATGCGATGTGTTAGGATACCAGTTAACAGCGACACACCGCGTCCCAATATATTTACAAAGTGAGCTAGAGATTGCTCGGTAGCAATCACGTCGACTACTAAACATACGGTTACAGGTTCGAGCCCGGATTAGCTGGACCGTCCCTATCTCATTTCGGAAGGTTCGGGGATAGCAGGTTGAATACATCTATACACGACACGATTGTTCGTCACCCTCTTTGTTGGTTCGGGTAAATGCTTCGTAAGACATTCCATCGTTTGACCCGTCCAGTCTTATGTGTGCAACCCAGAGTCGGTTGATGACGAGATGTGGAACAACTGACATTGAGATTGGCTTCCGTTAACTCAAGGCGTCTCCTCGAATACGTATCACCGGATATGAAACAGTTTTGGTCAGATACACAGCAAAATAGGGTTGAATGTCGTAATCAGTGGAAAAGTTAATATACCCTGAATACATGGTTATATTTTCCATCCGTTTTGTGTTGTGTGGTACGATCTACTCCTGTCTTACGCTTCATGTCATATATGCACATGTTTGGATAATCTGACATAGCCAAACCTCAGTAAGTGGGTTACAGATATTGCATATAAATTAGTAAAACGCATGCAACTCAAATCCCCTGGTAGCGCTAGACTATTTACGCAAAACCAGAGCGTAAACAACGAGAACGGCTTGTTTTACGTGGCCCACCCTTAACATATTACAAAGCATTTTCGTCGCACTCATGTCTCTCACGTGCAACATGAATGAACCGGCAAGTGGCCCTACATATAGTTACACGCACAGACTAACGCCACAAATCATTGGTAAACCAAACAAGTATTCGGCGTTTTCCTGTTGAGATGACATGTCAAATGTTCCGTGGTCTCGTTAAAACCTGCAGTCAGCATTCATAGATGAACGCTTAATCGGTTCACCCATGCGTACCGTTGTAACATATTGAGCCAGTTAGCTGTCCCATTCACTCAATGTATGCGATTAGAGGAGTAATAGCTAACAAGTCCACTGAACTGACGGACAATGAAACAACACAGCAGCATTCATCCAGTCACCTATCATTGACAGATGAAAACGAATGTAGGAAATGACATTTTTAGCTAGCATAACCGTTGAACTGGACGGGCTATCCCCAATTGTTCTCAGACATTACGCGAATGTGTTGTCTCAACCGTTAACTATTTTGCTTAAGCAATGCCGTCGTTCACAAAACACTGCAGACTGCATGGATAATGACAATTCTGAAAGTATCCTTCCAAGCTGTGCCTGATGGCATGCACCCTTTGGGCTTTGAAACTGTTCAAGAAACTGACAGTCACAAAAATGGCTACCCAACTAACCGTTAGTGCCCCTCAATAATGCCCCAATCGACATTCAAGATCGACACTGAATATTGTTGCCGGTTCACACCACCTGCTTTTACGAACACTGCATGAGGCCGTCCGTATGTTACACGGATTGGAGTAATGAGCTAAATTTCGCAAACTAAACATTGTGTTGACTGTTACAGGTATACGGTATACAGCCGAGTTTAATCAATCTATCGAGTGATTACTTCACAAGCTTCAGAAAATACCTCTCTGTCGCCATAGGTGTCTTAGATTAGCGAACACCGCCCTAGCCTTGGAAATACGCGCTTCTATTTCATTCCCTACACCTCCGACGCCACCACTGATGCAGCTTCCCAGATACACAAACCGGTCAACAACCTCCATGACTTCATTATCTAACATTAAATCTACGTAATCACACAATCTTGCAGAAGCACTTTGCATTTTGAGGCTGCAAAGCGCATTCCGAAGTACTTAGCAGAACGCGAAATAGCGTCCATTGTTTGTGCCGCTTGAAAGTTGTCAGCGTAATTACTTTTAAGTGTTCGTATTCCCGACAGTGAATAGTGTCGATTAGGTCGACCATCTTGCCGAACAACGAACGAATAACTCCGCTAATTACAATGGGAATACAGATGCTCGAAATATGTTGCTTTTTAAGTGCCACCTTCCATCTCGCACGATACTTTTTAGCAGTTTTGATTGACTCCTCTACATCTTTTTCATTAATGATGCAAAGAAGTACAATCGGTTCGTGTGAGCAGAAACAGATGTCAAATTATCGCGTGAATATTGAGGCATGTTGATTGCAAAATATCGACATCAAACTTGACACAAATAAAGTCAAACAATTTGAACGTCATGCTTAACATGGTTTTAACAAATGAGAAAGAAGGAGAGCGCAACGTTATGAGCAAGTCGTGAAACCCAACATTTCAACCATCTCGGAGTGGCCTTCCCCGGGAGTGTTGTAATCGAAGTCATACTAACCAAAGGAACAGAGGTCACGGGGAGTTTGCTGTGGTCAGGCTAACTTGAACGGATTGGCCGAATCCGTTACCCATTAAGTGGGGGTGAGACTAAAGGAGATAAGGTGTATCTGCGTCTGGTGTTATTTGTCAATCCGTGCAACATTGAAGATAGGGGTTTGTTATCACTGCGATTGACGCATGTGTTGGGTGTGAATGGTAAGAGCTTCAGCATAGCATCGTTTCGCATGGGAGGGCAGACTTATAAATCACTCCAGCCTGATCAAAACACATTCTAATATTCTAACGGTACATTTGGTGTGACAACCGAATTTTTTTCTAACTTCTGAAGTTGGCATACATCTTTTGGAGGGAACTGTGTATGTCTCTTGGATTTAGCAACACGTACTTTCAACTGGCTGCTTGTTCTCCTACGTAACTAAAATCACAATCACCGCGTTTGATTTTCCCAACACAGTCTGTTTAGTCGCTGATAGAGACTGGATCTTAGGATGTATCACCTGTCGTTCTATAGTAGAATCCGACCGAATTACGGTCCTGATAGCGCACGTTGATATTTGCATAATATGTAGAATTAAAACAAATATTTGCCGTTTTCTCTAAGAAGTTACACGAAAAAATTAAGAGACAGTTAACAGTACGGTCGAATTTGAATTCCCAACCAATACCGAGTAAAAATTATCTGCAATAGCCCTCCAGATAGGCTAGTCAAAAAGGAATACAAGCATACTACCCTATGGTAAGTAAGGAAGCAGCTTAAACAGAAAACTCGTTTTGGCTGAGGTTTTCCTCATTTGTTCAAAAACGCAATTTATGAATCAATTCTGACAATGCATCGATAATCACCGTCATTTGGCGCCGAGCATAATGTGATAACCACATAATTAGGCCCCGTAAGTAGTTTGCTATATGCGAGAAATTGACTTCAAAATGATCACCAGCGAGCATGTCAGCAAGTTACATTGTGTACATGAGTAAAACACGAATAGATTACAGTAACTCACCGTGAGCTATCGTAGAATGCATACTGAGTTGCTTGTCCGTGATGAACGTCCCAGTCAACAATGAGGATCCTGGAAGGTAATTTAAAAGAAACAGAAAACACTAACAAGCTACCAGATGAGCGGTATTTAAGTATAGAGCATCGTACGATCACATGAGGGCTATGAATTTATGCGTACATCAACCGTGTGAACGGAACTACAGCAAAAAGGCGAGCTCATCATACCTTACGAAAGTACAAAGGAAGACTCACCGGTTGTACTCCAGCCTGTCCAGCGCATACTGAGCAGCGATGGCAACGTTGTTGAAAATACAAAATCCACAAGCCTCGTTGTCCATCGCATGATGCCCGGGTGGACTAGCATGTGAATTAAAAGACATTTGAATTATGTTCTGATTTAAAGCTTCGTCGGATGAATCAGTAAAAACGGGAGAGAGGGGTTCTGATGGAACGTGCGCTGTTGAACCTACATCAAGTATTCACGAAAATGAGACCAATTATTGTCGGTACCAAGGATGGTAGAGGGAATAATGTAAGGGTTACAACACATTTGAGAAGTCCAACATAAACAGCAGGCTCATAACTATGACCCTCATGGACATTCGATGGGATTTTGTCTCAGATGGTAAGACAGGTCTGATGAAAACGCAGATGGGCAATCTCGAAGCACGCTATCACTGAACTTCCGACCGAATGAAGGTAACCGATCGACCTTTAGCATCCCAACTGGTATTACGACAGCTACGCCTGGTATCACCATACTCGTCCAAATTTGTCGTTGATGACATCCTAAAGGATTTGTGGAGCCAAACTGACTACATAAGAGATCCTCATCAGGTTGCTGATATCAGTTCGATGTTTTGGTACACATTTTACCTCTATGAAGTTCAAGGTGCTACTCCACAGTTGACAGGCTAATGTGTATGAGCTAACGTGGATATGTATTGAAAGTGATCGAGTTGTTTAACAATCGGGATAATTATGTCAGCTCTGACTGTTTGTCTGAATAGACCGGCAATCACCTTCTCTAGCTGTTACAGTTCTTTTTTCTAATGGACTGGCAGTAATTGGACAACCTCGGTTGGGCTGCAAACTAAAACACATTCACTACGATCGCAGGATGGTTTGAAAGAGGCTTCTCCAAGCAGTAAGTGACAGTGAGAACCCTCGGAGTGAGGAACACATGTTTTGACTTTGCTGGGTTTTAGCAGCACCAGACACGCAGCGGATCCTAACTCACAACCGGCGAGCGAATGTCAAAAAGCTAGTTCGGACACTAGACCGCGGGTTATAAAAGTACACGTAAATGAGGGAGTAGTAAAGGCATTTGTCTACCCTCCCCGTCTGTGGTGACATTTTTCATAAAAGGATACAATGTACAACACCTCAGGCTGTGGTGTCAAGACCTAGCAAAAACTGACTCCTCAGTTCATTACTTGCAAACTTTCCGAATTCCTTTAAACTATGATCGGGAAAAGCCTTTAAAGAGAAACAGTCGTGAACGTTAATTGTTGGTTTCTTCAAGGTTACCGGACGCGTATTACCGAGGTGTACGGGTAGATTATCACTAACGATGAAAACAGTGCGTAGTAAAAATACAGACGCGAAGAACGATAATGACAAGCCTTCACAATTAGTTTAACTAAAAGTCGAAGCACTTGTGCTCCCTATTCCTTGTTTGAGTACAAAGCTCTTGTGTACCGTATAGTGAATATGCGATGTGTTAGGATACCAGTTAACAGCGACACACCGCGTCCCAATATATTTACAAAGTGAGCTAGAGATTGCTCGGTAGCAATCACGTCGACTACTAAACATACGGTTACAGGTTCGAGCCCGGATTAGCTGGACCGTCCCTATCTCATTTCGGAAGGTTCGGGGATAGCAGGTTGAATACATCTATACACGACACGATTGTTCGTCACCCTCTTTGTTGGTTCGGGTAAATGCTTCGTAAGACATTCCATCGTTTGACCCGTCCAGTCTTATGTGTGCAACCCAGAGTCGGTTGATGACGAGATGTGGAACAACTGACATTGAGATTGGCTTCCGTTAACTCAAGGCGTCTCCTCGAATACGTATCACCGGATATGAAACAGTTTTGGTCAGATACACAGCAAAATAGGGTTGAATGTCGTAATCAGTGGAAAAGTTAATATACCCTGAATACATGGTTATATTTTCCATCCGTTTTGTGTTGTGTGGTACGATCTACTCCTGTCTTACGCTTCATGTCATATATGCACATGTTTGGATAATCTGACATAGCCAAACCTCAGTAAGTGGGTTACAGATATTGCATATAAATTAGTAAAACGCATGCAACTCAAATCCCCTGGTAGCGCTAGACTATTTACGCAAAACCAGAGCGTAAACAACGAGAACGGCTTGTTTTACGTGGCCCACCCTTAACATATTACAAAGCATTTTCGTCGCACTCATGTCTCTCACGTGCAACATGAATGAACCGGCAAGTGGCCCTACATATAGTTACACGCACAGACTAACGCCACAAATCATTGGTAAACCAAACAAGTATTCGGCGTTTTCCTGTTGAGATGACATGTCAAATGTTCCGTGGTCTCGTTAAAACCTGCAGTCAGCATTCATAGATGAACGCTTAATCGGTTCACCCATGCGTACCGTTGTAACATATTGAGCCAGTTAGCTGTCCCATTCACTCAATGTATGCGATTAGAGGAGTAATAGCTAACAAGTCCACTGAACTGACGGACAATGAAACAACACAGCAGCATTCATCCAGTCACCTATCATTGACAGATGAAAACGAATGTAGGAAATGACATTTTTAGCTAGCATAACCGTTGAACTGGACGGGCTATCCCCAATTGTTCTCAGACATTACGCGAATGTGTTGTCTCAACCGTTAACTATTTTGCTTAAGCAATGCCGTCGTTCACAAAACACTGCAGACTGCATGGATAATGACAATTCTGAAAGTATCCTTCCAAGCTGTGCCTGATGGCATGCACCCTTTGGGCTTTGAAACTGTTCAAGAAACTGACAGTCACAAAAATGGCTACCCAACTAACCGTTAGTGCCCCTCAATAATGCCCCAATCGACATTCAAGATCGACACTGAATATTGTTGCCGGTTTCACACCACCTGCTTTTACGAACACTGCATGAGGCCGTCCGTATGTTACACGGATTGGAGTAATGAGCTAAATTTCGCAAACTAAACATTGTGTTGACTGTTACAGGTATACGGTATACAGCCGAGTTTAATCAATCTATCGAGTGATTACTTCAGACATAGATCATCATCATAGACAACAATACATCAGTGGTTCACACTGATGCTTAACTGCCACACAACCACGAAGGAAAAAACCTATATAGGAAGAAAGAAAAAGAGGAGGGAGGGGAAGTGGACCTAACTACTAAAAATAGCTACGTCTATATTCAAACATACAACATCAAGGCGCCTACACCTTGCAAACAAACAACCGAGCTGTAAGTGAAAGTAAGGCGTCATCAGCAAGACAGCTTCCTTACGGCTTTCACTGCCCCGCATCATTAAGTGCACTCACTTCACAGACAACTCGGCCAAACACGACAACATTCACGCCACTGAGCTCGATTAGCCGCCATCTCACCTAACGTCTCAAGCCACCGACTCTACTGACTCTGTGAGTCGCGAGGGCCCCAGCCCGGGAGACGAACCCGACCTACAGTGGCCAACCCCTTCGTGAACGATTTCATTTGTCTACGCCAGGTCATCATCTGTCCACCTCGCACCTTGCGCCAGTCGGCCGCAGCGTCGGCAAACAGTGCTCGGTAGAGACCACTAAACGTGCTTCACACAAACTGTATCCTCTCACTTGACAATTAACTCTGGTTTACCCCAAAAATTTAACTGGTCACTTTTTCCATACTCAGTCTATATAGGCGAAAAAATTGTGCTTTTAAAGTACACTGACGACGCTGTTTTGAACGCAGCTATCACACACTTCCAACGTGACTACGCTGCGGAATTGTTCGTCTGTATTGAACGGGTGATCGAAGAATCGTAACCCGTCTATGAATACATCAAAATGCATAGATGCTTTGTTGTTGCTTGTTGACGACAATCAACATCAGCGGCACATGAAGTTACATATCTAAAGTATATCCATTCCCAAAACATTAACATTCGGATATTTGGGAGTAACTTGAAGCCACACTATACACTGGTCTCTCTACGTGACTGGTGTTTTCATAAAAATCAGGGGATTCGCTTTTTACGTGGTTCGTTTGAAATCATTTTCTGCCACTCGTCATCTCACTTTAATCGTCATTAGTTCCTGCCGAGTTCCCTATTCATTGCATTTTTCTGCCGTGGTTTTCTCCAGTCTACTAAAAAAATATCTTAAGGTCGAGCAGATCCACAAAGTCTTCAACCCAGTCCGTGGAATCACGGACACGTTTTATCAACATCAATGTTGAATCACATTCGAAAGCACATAAGCAGTTTGCTGGAGAAGTCTATCATGATAATAGTCATCCTATATTTCCAGACCTACCCTAATCGCTGGGCGATCCTGTGACATGATCCAGTCATAAACCTTCGTATGATAGTGTCTAAGCGTACAATTCTTCGGTGAACCTCTGCTTAGTGAGAAAACTAATTAATCCTGAACCCACATCTCGACAGTATAATGCGTGATTAGGTGTATAAGATGGGCCCTTTCTCTACTATTAATGTGTAGCGTTAAATTCATTTTAAATTTATTACTACTGCGAAACATGTGGTGGCACCGATAGCCGGGATTCCACTTTTCGGTGTGTACAAAAAATTCGAAACTTAATTTTCCACTGAAGTAGCATGGCTCAACGATATTACTGACGAGGGTAGTATCCAGTATCAACTCTAAGACAAGTGAGACGTCAGCAGACAGTAGGATTCGGAACCAGATTCTCAGTAAACAGAACATCTGCGGTAGTGAGGAGAACGGCAATATCTCTCGAAAACATCTGTAAACTGTTAGGACGACAACGGTGTTGGCGGTGAGTTGAAGGTGTTCGGTCTGCAAATCTTCCTCCTTCACATTCAAAGTTTCAAGAAAAAGCGTTGCAAGCCAACATCTATGTTATCTACTGCAGTTTACCGTTTGGCGTACCGTTTTGACATTTGTGCGAGTTAGAGCTACTACCTAGAAGACGGACAGCTGCGTGTTAGAAGCATATTGATTAAATACTTACCCTCGGGACTTAATGATGTCGATCGACCGGGTTCGAATGTAGTAGACATGTGACTTTGTGCGCCGTCTGACAGAAAACGCGGTTATATGAAAGCTAAAAACGTAACTTGACAATCCTGTACGGAATTTCAAGAAAGTCAGCGAGTCTTCAAGGGATATGTAAACTCGATGTGACGACAGATCCACGGTAACTAGGCAACGGTTCTGCCTGAAAGTGATGAGCTCATGTTCTGACCGTTTGAAAAAGCTCGAACGCAAAGACACCATTGAACTCGTACGCGACCTAAGCCGTAAGACAATGAGCCCCAATGGAGAAGACAGGCCAGAAAATTGATTTTCCGATTTGAGATGGATTGTGAACAGTTTTTAGTGAATTGCTCGCAAACGATGAACCACAGTAACCTTCAAATGTGCCAGTCTCCTTTGCTTAGCTGAGTACCACTAAGAATTGGTTTGCTAGAGTGAACGACGTATGTGCCCACAGTGGGGAACAAGAGTTAACAAAGTAATAAGAGGAACGCGAACTGTGCGGAAACGTTACCCAAAAATAAACAATACGCCGCTATCGTTGGCATAACGCTCCAATTAAGTGACACATCTGTAACAACCGCCATTCTCGATTATGGTTACTCACAGACCTTGATGGTACGACCTTTGTTCCGGAAATGAGGGACAGAACACGTAAATAATGGGAGGCAACAGACAAAACAGAAATCAACATTATGATAAGTTAACAGATCACGAGATAAACGATGATCGATTGGCAGCTTTAAAGTGTGTGTACATTGACTGTTCTGGTATACCAAAATAGAGACACCACATACCGAATTAGACAGAACGCGTTTCGTACATCTCCATGATGAACCGACTCAACGGCTTGGATAACCGATCCGACTGCAAGTCTCGCAGCCAGGTTCGTGTGCTTTAATGCGATCAGAAGAGAGTGAAAGAAAATACAGCGGATGAAATTAAGGGGTGTGTACATGAGCATTAGCCAATAAGAAAGTCATCAGTTAAACAACTATCCAGACATGATTATTCAAGTGGATTACATGCGGCAGGCTTCTGGCGCGGACTGTTCAAGGTGGATCACAAGCGTTCCGATACTCTCACATCGCAACCCTTTGGTTGAAACTGGCGCAGACCAGTAATGGGAGAAAGGCAACTAACCAAATAGATAGGAACTGACGGATCTCTTCACGAGCTTGCTACCTTTTTAATACGCCTTATCTGTTTCATACTGGTTAACAGAAAAGTGATTTATTACTATTGATCGAGTTCACCAGGTTGTAGATCACAGAGCAAACTTCATGCGAGTGTAAGTCTGGCAACATAAATGAGTTAGCCTGGTAAGTATGCAACCGCAAATAACAGGCAGTATTGTCATTAAAACTTGGTGGAATCAATGCTTGTAACCGTGTAGCTCACGAAACGGAACACAAGATCGAGTTCCGATGTGGGCGTCAACAGCTTTGAACTCTCCAGATAATCCCGAAAGGGCTTTCATGTACACAGTATGTATGCTGACGCCAGAGAATAACTATGATTGGACCAAAAAAACGCTAAAAAGTTATCCTTGTAGAGAATAAGCTCCAGGAAAGGTTCTACTACTTCATTCTACCCACTGGTTGCAAGTCATACTGATCCATCTTTGATTCTAACAAAAGAATTGGTCTATTCTGACAATCGACTACAGTGGTGAGGCACTTGTCTGTTCGGTTACAAGTTCAACATTCACTACCATCTTGCAGAACAGTTCGGTCGAACAGACGCTCTCGAACGCTTGCTGCACTATAATGTTGGTTTAGAAGACTATCGAATCGCCGCGGTCTCAGTTAAGGACGACGTTGATCAGACCAGTACAGAATCCACTTGCCCAATCCGCGTTATCTTTGGTTACGTTGAGGCTGCTACAGGAAAAGACGACAATCGGTGGGGAGTTACTTTTATTGTGCGTGGAACATGACTGAACTCGACGTTGGTCGGTGGATTACACCGGCTGTATCCACTCCGTGAACCTTTGTTTACTTTTTGTCATTTCAACTTCGCTCGGACAGGCTGCATTATGAAGACTTCATTGTGGTCACTCCGACATCAGGCGTATGAGGTCTCCAGCCTACAACTTTGTTGATTAGGTCGATATTTAAATTTGAATGAGAAATAATGAAAATCTGCTCGCATTGTGCGTAAGTGATTATGAATCTGCCTTTTCTAGCCTTAGCCCCGGGGTTCGTCTCCCGGGCTGGGGCCCTCGCGACTCACAGAGTCGGTGGCTTGAGACGTTAGGTGAGATGGCGGCTAATCGAGCTCAGTGGCGTGAATGTTGTCGTTGTTTGGCCGAGTTGTCTGTGAAGTGAGTGCACTTAATGATGCGGGGCAGTGAAAGCCGTAAGGAAGCTGTCTTGCTGATGACGCCTTACTTTCACTTACAGCTCGGTTGTTTGTTTGCAAGGTGTAGGCGCCTTGATGTTGTATGTTTGAATATAGACGTAGCTATTTTTAGTAGTTAGGTCCACTTCCCTCCTCTCCTTTTTTTTCTTCTCTCTTCCTATATAGGTTTTTTCCTTCGTGGTTGTGTGGCAGTTAAGCATCAGTGTGAACCACTGATGTATTGCTGTCTATGATGATGATGATGATGAATATCTTGCATATAGACGCGGGCTTCCTTAATGGAAGCGGCTACTTGAAGATGATTGAAGCGTAATCAAAATGAGTCAGAATTTTACAAATAGCGGCAGTAATAACCCAGAACACTTTAACATCTCAGAAACCAAGGCCTTTGACAACAGCGTACAGTCAACTTTTGTTGATTTTTGTTAGGTTTGCCGTTCGTTTAACAACTGTCTATGCTATTCTGGTCAGTTTAACGGGCAAGCGAAATGATTCGTAGGTAATTTCAAATGAACTTACTGGAGGCGAAGAGAAAGGACTACGAACGTAATATCAAAAACGACTGGTCATTATGGGACGAAAACCACACAAAGGTTTTGAATCATTCCGACCGAGCTAACTTACCGAAACCACTCCCAACTCTAAGATGGAAATGCAGTTAAACCACCACCTCGGTACTAAGCAAAAGTAACTCAAAATTGGCGTTCTTGTATGTGGCCGCAACGACAGGGATGGCCATCCAAACTGAACAACTGGCCCTATTTATCAGGACCGATCTAAATTCCTCTTTGAAACGTTCGTTGGTATGCTCATACGGACCCACCTTGCAAATCAGACCGGGTATCCAAGAGCACATCACTAGTTACTAATAGTTGGAAATAGTGGTGCTGTTGTTCGTAGCTCGGGTTGAGGATTTGGGTAGTGGTATACTCGCCTGAGCTTGGTATTTAGGTTACAAACGTTTCATCACCAGACGAGGTGACATCATCAGTGCGTAAGTGTTTGAGCTTGGATGCTGATGAAGTTCGGTGAATACTTGCATATCAGAGTGAGTTGAAGCTTTGGCCTGAATTCTGATTGGTCACTTCCTGTTGCTTTCGAACTGTGGTCTGACTTGCCGTTGGCTATTTTCTGTTGTATCTGAACTTTGACCTAACGCCCGATTGGTTACTTCCTGAAACCCTTGGGCTTTTGATCTGGAATCTGATTGACCGCTTCTGTAGCGACCTTATCTGTTTATTGCTTTCTATGTTGGAGCTACGATTGCCATTTGTACTCGTTTTGTTACCTACCGTTTCGTCTTATTCGTTCGCTCTCACGTTGACCTCGCGGGTCGACAATATACTCCTTGTTTACTCGTTGCGTTATTCATAACCGGCTAACTTTGGTCGCTCGACTCTACACTTACTGGTGGTGCTGAACGTCGACCTAGAAGCTGAGTGGCTGATTTTTGTTCTTTGTTTAGGCGGGTCATTTTCGTATTTTTGGAATTCAACCTAAACGTTCATTCACTGTCCCGATCTGAACTCCGGTCCGATTCGTGCAAGTTGTTCCGTTCGAGTTTGCCAACATTTGGGCCTGACAGCGTTCACATTTTCCCGAGTCTTTGGTTCGTAATGGTTCATAGATTTTGTCCAGCTCGTTGTTTGTTGACCCGGATAATTACCAAGCTTTGGGGAGTTCTCTTGCATGTTTGGCGTTTGCTTGAATGAGGACTTATGTGTTGTTCGGTTTGATCCTTGTGGACGAGGATCAGAAAAAACTGGTCGTGTCTCATGACTGCCACTTCGTGTTCACATATACTTGTAGACCATTTTCGTCCGGTTTGGCCGACGTAATAGTGTCTGCAGTCGTTGGATTCTGTATACAACTTTTCTCCTATCGGTAGGTTTGAGTTGTTCCATCAGTTTCGACAGTATTCTTTGCAATGTTGTCGTTGATTTGTGTGCTGGCGTGATGTGTTGTCACAGAAGTCTTGTGATCCTTTCTGAGGTCTTGATGTATGATAGCGCAATTCGCTTCGCTGATGGTTCCGTAGGGCTTGAATCTCTTTTCTTCTGCATAAAACCCCGCGGATATCTATTACGAAGACATACTCGGTACAAGTATTTTTCTTCGTTTCTTCGGAGCTCTGCAGCACTGCGGTGCGTTTCGGCTCATAAACAAAGTTCGAATGCAGTCCTTCTGTTATATGGAATTCAAACGGAGAGGCGGACGAAGATGAATCACTACTTTTGAAGGAAACGGAGCTAGTTACGACCAAGCGCTTTACTCCTGAGAAAAGAAATAGTCTTGGACAAAGAAATGTTTAGATTGCAGTGTTCAGCCTGCACAGATCAGACATACACACAGTATGTAAAGTACCTGCCATACTTACACGAATCCAGAGTTAATCGAACAGCTCATTGCTGCCATTCGTGCCCAATAAATACAGTTCACGTGGCTTTCTATGATCACAGGTCTCTCTCGATCTGGGATATGAACTTATTGATCAGCCGATTAACCTGACCGACAAAAAAAATAGTTATGACCGATTGGAACGTGGAGAGAGGATACCGGAAATGCAATATCATCTGGAGAAGTTGAGTGAAAGTGTCCGTGTATAAAGAGTTTGGGATGAACAAGATAGTGATGACACGATCGTTCGCACAATACACAGTGAAGATGGATAAGTCTACGCATAAGCTGCTGTGTGGTGAACTGAAAGGAGTGGGTTGGTCCTTCGTAATTACACTGCCAACAGTTGAAACCGAAAGAACTTACTGCAACATTTGTCCTCAACACATGCAGAGGAGAAAGATAGTATACTCTAAGGTGATAATCCCCTGTCTGCCAGGGCATTTCTGTACGAGTACTCAAGTGGTCTCCGTACTGATCACTCGCTTTGGTCAAGCTGTTTACCTAACCCAAGGTTCATAAAACATTTAGGGGATTACACTGACCGAACAGCCCCAAGAGATGTCGAATTACAAAATGTTTCGAAGCTGGTTGAGCAAATGAAGGCCATATTAAGGGTCGGGTGAAAAATGGCGGGTGAACTATTGACCGGTATTAAACAAAGGACTGGCTACTGCGATGCCAGTAGCAACAACAAATTACGCTAATTATTCCGGGTCCGCAAGGGTGTATCTGGTCCGAACAAGTCCAACGCACTTATACATATAATGTGCATCTCCGACCCGTGGGGGTGGGGTAGCGAAAACTATTTTATCTAGCTCCGTCTATACACTGTGATCGAAACAACGTTCAAAGATGTGTGCCTCAATGAGTGCTTGCAACGTTGTGGACTATTCAACAAGGTCATTTACGTCGCCGATACGGACATTCTCAAGGTGGTTAACCGGAGAAGTAAAACAGTATTCCGTTTATTTCACATCCGCGATATTGAAATTGTATGGTACTCATCACTCAATCATGGTTTGTGAAAGATTTTACACTCCCGTGACTCGACGTTTTGATCTGTCTGCTCGAAACCTAACTGTAGCCCACCAATAGTGTACCACATAGCGGAGTAAACCAAACTCCAATCACCAAGGTATCGATTAAGCGACCTGAGCCACCGTACCTTCTGGTTGCGCTCATGACTGTTGTGAAAGAGTGAATCAGTGCGTGACATTGAACATCAGACGCGACGAATAGTCATTCAACTCCACGCCAATCTGTACTGCTGGGAATCAAAGAAGCCTAACAAAACGGTGCACGAATCATGTTGAAAGGCAAATCATCGGGAACGAAAAATGCTATCGAAATGGCTACGTACAAAAAAGGAAGTGGGTATAGCCCGAATCCACGACCAGTCATAATCCACTGGCTGCCCGCATACTTCAGATAAGAAGGGTATACTGGATGCAACAATAACTAGTATAAGTAACACCATCATCAGTATGAAAACATGCACAGGCCCAGTTGCTCACCTCGTTAAAATACGCGGAGTCAAGGTCAGAAGCTAGCGTCTTTCGTTCGTCATCCAGCATCGATTCGGTTTCTGTTACTTTACTCACATATGAGTGTCGATGTGTAGGAAACAGAAGTTCGTCTGAGGCAGGTTCCGCCTGAAACTCGGAGACAGTAAAGAACGCAATTTCATCAACTTACCGTTATCAAAGTACAACGTGAGAGAAGACCGTACAGTTCACAACGACTCAAAATCATTGAGCTCCGTTCTGGACATTCGGGGTAGGATGGAAACCACTCATTTTTGTGCAACAGCATGCGTTCGTCATACAAAAATCCCGTTCTAAGGCGAAAGTATAAAAGCTATGAGGAGTTCAAACCTACCCATGGCTGGCTGAAAGACGACGATGAAAAAGCTGTGACCCAAGTCGCAACAATCATAACAATAACCATCACATACCTCTCGTCCACCAGAGCCGGCGAACACAATCGGGATGTCCTCATCGCCAAACGGAGCTCTCAGCCGGTTACGTCTGCGCTCACGAGATGCTGTGTTCTGAAAAGAGATGATACTGACCACAGGGTTCGAAGAGAATTATGCAGTGGATGGTTAGAAGTCCTACAATGTACCCCTAGCCGTGTTGGATAGTGTATAAAAGATCAGTGGATAGAAGTGGTTTCGATAAAACGGATAAGGAAATTAAGCAACAGAAAAAATAACGAAATGACTAAACAGCAGAAGAGAAACCTTATCGGGGCTTGTCAAACATATAGCAAGCATACCATGACGTACAACAAACAACTGATTAGGTGTGAGAGTGAAAGGTCAAGGTACGTCTCCACTCTACTAACAGGATTCTGGTGGCCGAACTAGCTGATGTTTTCAACGCAGACAATGCGTTTGTGTTTGAACGTACTTGCAGTCGACGTCGTTACGACGGAATTTGGCACAGCGGTAGGGGTCGAACACACTAGTATCTGCGAGTCAAACGCCCATTTGATGTTATACACATTCAACGAGTTACACTCGAGCTGTTAAATTCGGCTACGCAAAAACAGGTATTGCAATGGATGAGAACGCTGATGAGGAGTCTCAAGTTAAAAGATTGGAGCACCTATAACATGTCGACAGCCTACGCAGACTTGTCCCAGTTTAGGTAGCTTATACTTATATGGCAGCGAACAGGACTGCGACCGGGAAGGAAACAAAAAAATAACAGAACTTAACGATGATACACGAGGACGGCTTTCGGGCCCGAAAAATGTAAAACGCCTGTCGCCTGTAACAGTGTCGATGCTCCAATGTGCCGTATTCGGTCAAAATTTGACCTTCATGAATCTGACATTCTCACGATCTCGTGAATCGATGCAATATCAGGCCAGTGGGCAGGTTAGACGTAACCGAGGCAAAACGGCTGTCTGTGACTTCAATATAAACTTTGGGTCATTTCGCGCAAACGATAATAATAATTGATAAACGCCATGCAAACGATATCTCTTTAGTTCCTTAATCAGTCCAAAAGTGTTGTCAGTTCTAACATCAACCTCTTGCATCTTTCGTTGCAGAGGGACAGTGCTAGGAGATTTAATCCCACAGTTTTATCAGGTTTCAACAGTTTAAGCTCAAAATTCATCTCTGCTTCCCACAGAGGACCGCTATTAACGTAATAACTGATCATCTATTATCTATCTGGTTCAGAACAGCTGAACTGGCAGTTAAGCATCAGTGTGAACCACTGATGTATTGCTGATGATGATGATGATGATGATGATGATGATGATGATGATGATGATGATGATGATGATGATGATGATGATGATGATGAACAGCTGAACTTTTCCTCAAACTGTTCAGTCCCTTACAGAATCGGTGAATGGGTAAAGATAAGTGTATCAATCTCTTCAAATGACCAGACTAACGACGAGCTCGCGACTAACGCAACGATGAACCTCAGGGAGTAACACTAAAACAGTCCCAGACACAAAACTCCATCTCTTTCGACCGTTCAGGCAAATAGTGGTCATTATCATTACCTTCAAGTGACTCTGAGGATGAATGAGATCTTATGTTCAACCCTTGGACTACTCCCAAACGGCATGCATCCCACACAGCATCTGCGAACGAAGATCCACTCACTGCCTTCACTCACTAAAGACAGAGGACGGAAGCTGACGTGTGGGTGTACAGTCGAGTTGGGGAGCCACTAGTCGCTTGCCTTAGGGAGTGAAAAACTTTAATTCCGAACTATTTGAAAGAAGGCGTACGAACAGGTTCGTTAGCTACAAGTTCCATCCTGAAGGTGAGTGACGTAACGATAAACGAATCGGACGAATCCATAAGGTACGTCGGACGCTCTGGAGAGCTGGACCCCATCAAGGGGGAGCATGGACTGGCGTGCGGGTCACCGATTCCAAATACCCTGAGAAAAGGGACACAAAACTTGAATGATCACGGATTTCCTTGGTCTGGTAGATCCACTTTGGCAAACTCTAGAGAGCCGTCAAATTACTGGATGTGTTATCGTTTCAACTTCGCGCAGGATGCGTTGGGTACCTGGATGACTGGATCCCATCTAAAGGACATGAACTGACAGCGGTTAGGGGATCCTAATAGACTGTGAACATTCTGTCTTGCCCCTCTGTCTTTTGGATCAAAACGTTCGATCAAAGGCTCCGGGAAGACTTACTAAGTAAGCCTTACTCGCCTGCCAAGGTAACCCAGACGTATTCTTCCTGCAAGGAAAACCTATTTTGAGGTTAATTCCTCACAATACCTCGTTTTAATACATTTAGTGGGAAAAGATGATGAAAGGCTACACCTTTTAATCAAAGAATACACCACCATTGCCAACTTTTGGTCCCCACTGGCGGTCGGCCATATACATTTTCAGACAGCAGGGACCACTGTCACGTGTCACTCGTGGCGAAAACAAATGACATTATGGAAGAACATCAAACACCAAACATTCACTTTCGTTTTGTCCAGGAAACTTATCCAACGGTCACAGTGAAGCAAGAACTATTCACAACGGCTTTCATATCATGCTCCCTTCGGGCGCCTGGCAGTTAAATGAATAAGTAGGCAAAAGTCCTTTTCGATGACCCTCATGTAGCCATTCGATGTGACATGGGTGTCCTCACTAGTCACCTTCTAGTGGAAACAGTATCACGTGGCAATTCAACGAGTCTCCGCAGCCAGGAGACAGTCATCAAGTAATTGGCCTAATCAGGCGTGTCGTCGCGTTTATCTGCGCCGGAATGCGCTTCAACTTTAGATCTTCAAGATTGTCCATTATAATAGTGCTACACTGCCATGGTTGCAACCGGCCTCGCAAAAGTGGTATACTCGTCAACCACTTAGATTCATAAGGGCCTGGATCACTCAACACTCGTATTGACACTCAAGTTAACACCCTCAAATATAACATCGACAAGTGACCATATTCAACTTTTTTACTATTCGAAACTCAGAAACTGACACCCTGAGTCAATCTTTGTCGACAGACGACTTGGCAGTCGTGAAATGGTAACTGAAAAGGCAATGTCAGTTGGCCACAGAAATATCGTTCCGTTGCTCTGGAAAGGAGTAACCGTTGATATTGGTCGTCATGGTACAATTTCAGAAGGGCTACTATGTTAAAGGAGGCGTACAGAGAGTTTGTTGCCACTGGCTAAGCAAACGTTGTGACTGCCCTGAACGCATTGGCAGAGAAAACGCTGATCGACTGGATCGTCATAAACAACTGCCTTTCAGCTAAAACTGAAAAGCTGGATCAAAGCATGAAGAGACAAGCTGAACCAACGCCGTCTGGCTATTATTGTTACTTATGATATAGGCGCAATCAAAGATTACTTTCACTATCGACTGGCTTGACTTACAGATAACACATCTTGCATACATATATGGCTTATGAACTACATGTTCACGTAAGTTGTCTGAGTAGGCCGGCGTGTTTTAGCGACGACAGCCACAGGCCAGTCAAACAACAGTCACCTTTTTTTTCTAAAGGATTCGACCTCCAAAATGCACTTCTTAATCGATACAGGAGCGGAAGTTAGTGTCATCCCGCATTCGGTAACGGATGCGCGATCAGAAGCTGACACTACACTCCGAGCTGCAAACGGTACGCCCATTAGAACTTTCGGCCGTCGACTGTTGAGTTTAAATTTTGGTCTTCGACGCGATTTTCGCTGGGTTTTCGTGGTAGCTGATATACCTTTTCCTATTATTTGGATCGATTTCCTCCGGCATTTCGATTTGCTGGTCGATCGCGCCTGATTGATACCTCGACAAAACTCAATGTTCGGGGTAAGCCGTCGCATACGGCTGTGATCAGTCCAATGCTAGCCAATCCCGTAGTTTGCGAGCCTTTCGGGAAACTTTTATCCGAATTCCCTCAACTGGTCCGCCCCGCTAACGAACTACCGGCCGTGACGACCGACGTCGCGCATCACATTGTCACACGAGGGCCGCCAGTTCGAAGTCGTCCACGCCGTTTAGCTCCCGATAGCTCAAACTGCCC
>LOND01001881.1:0-10244 GCA_014220965.1 Paragonimus kellicotti | reverse complement strand
CATCTTGCATACATATATGGCTTATGAACTACATGTTCACGTAAGTTGTCTGAGTGCGGACGAGCGAGATTTGACTGGATAATGGTTCATCAACCAGACAATACTGGAATTCTGTTACACCTTTATACTGATCTGCACGGATCTGTCTTAACTTTGCTCACGAGGTTGTATGTGTCAGGGTAGCTACACGCTTCCGTGGAATGCCATTTCATATAGACTGAACATCACCCACAATTGATCGCAGCTGTCGCATTCCCATAGACTTTCCAGTCGGCCCCTTTCGAAAAGAAGCACTAGACTCGAGTTTCGCTCTCATTTGAGCTCGTCAGTAGTGCATATCCTTGCCACTGCCGGACTAGAACTCCGGCCACGCTTTCATGAGGCAACCGTGTTGACCACTGCGCCATTGACCTCACATTAGGCACGACCGAATTATCATATGTGAACGCTCAACCACTTTCGCTTGTGAATAATGATCACGTAATGATCAGGCTTCAAGGAAGCTGCCTTGTTACCATGCCATTTCGTTATCAGACACGAATTGACATAATTAAGTTACTTGTGCCACTAACTTCCAGTACCATCGTACATTTCCGGTCTCGCAGTCCTTCCATCAGAAGACGTAGGGACACGCTGGGGCCAATCTGTGGTGTCTTAGGTAGTATCACAGTTTATTCAACCGTCAACCCCAATTTTCCCCTGAGATCCTTTGAAGTTCTTAAACAGGGCCGAAAATTTTCATCCTAAGAAGCTACGTTTATGGTACTAAAGAAGCAAATTATAGTGGACACATCACGCTAATGAGATGCTAACGAGCGGATACAACCGGAAATCCAAGAACGTCTCTCCGTCATATTTGAGAAAAAGGAAGCAGGAGATAATTTGAAAACAAATGTCGAACTCCCGCTTGGAAGACTAAATCGACCACTTCGGACGGTAGTTCAAAGGGTTATCAGCAACTAAACTTTCTGACATCCTTCGAATTCCGCAGTTCGTAGATGTACCAAGGTAGCCGAAATCGAAGTCACAAGGCGCCTAGTCCAGATGAACTCTCCAGAACGGGGACCAAGCCATAATCACGGAACCGATAGCATTGCTTCAAAAGTTTCTGGTTAACAAATTTATTCCGAATAACTGAAGTTCGACTGGAAGTGTCCGCTGTTTTGGAGAGGACCTTACGTAAACTACGTGCTAACTACCCAGAGATCGGCCTGATTAGCATAGCATCAAATTTGTCTACGGTTAGTTAATGAATCCGATAAGATAAAACTCTATATTGTACCAACCGTTGTTGCTTCACTGACACTTGCATGCTCTGTAAGACGATGGAACACCGTTACTTATGTACAAGACGGCCAGCTGCTGTCTCATTAGAAACCAAAAGGGCCTCGGATTTGCTTGACACAGATGGATATCGAGATTGACCGTAAAGGATACGTCTAGGAAAGACGTTGATGTCCTTGAAACAATGTGCCACACGGCGAGTCAGGTTAGGGTGTATTGCAGTTTATTGTTCATCACTGATGGCTCAAAGGGGTTACGACAGAATTGTTCATCTTATTTAATTTAACGGTTGGAGTTTTGGCAACAGTTCTGAACGGTTGTCAATACAAGGGATGTGGTGCTACTTTCAAGTGCATAGATGATATTAACCAAATATATGAGGATTCACCGATAGCTCAAAGCATCTTCAACAGATAAAATGCTTCGGCGTGTCGGCTTGGTATGTTCTTTTCACTTTACAAGACCAAGGATTTGGCCGAATTTGAGCATATGCTTCAGCTCGGCATTATCCGTCCGTCTAATAGTCCATGGGCTTCGCCGTTGCACATGGTACCTAAAAAGACTGATAACGACTGGCGCCCATGTGGCGACTACCGAGCATTAAACAACACAACCACTCCCGATAGGTATCCAATTCCTCACATTCAGGACTTGACGGCAAACCTATCAGGAATGCGAATATTCACAAAAATTGACCTAGTGCGAGCTTATAACCAGATTCCTGTAGCCCCCGAAGACATCTCCAAGACAGCTGTCATAACACCGTTCGGACTTTTCGAATTTTTACGCATGCCGTTTGGTTGAGCAACGCTGCTCAGACTTTCCAACGTTTTATTCACGACGTGTGTCGTGGACTGGATGGTGTTTATCCGTACTTGGATGATATCTTAGTCGCTAGCTCATCGCAGGAAGAACATTGCGCGCACTTGCGTTCATTATTCGCTCGTTTGTCGCATCATGGAGTGACCATACACCTAGCTAAGTGCTCGTTTGGGATGCCCGAGTAACCTTCCTAGGGCACAGTATATCCACGAGCGGGATCGAACCTCTCCCCGACAAAGTGCAGGCAATAGTGGACTATCCGGAACCCACATCGTTCAAACAGCTTCGCCGTTTCGATGGCTTAGTAAATTTTTATCGCCGTTTCATTCTTAATTGTGCTGATTTAAGGCAATTGCTCACCGGCCTGCCCAAAAGGAAGGTTCGCTCATTTTTATTTAAAACGGCCGCAAAAAGACTCATTAATTTAAAACCGCTATCGCCAATATAGCATCGCTGTCACATCATCATCCGTCCGCTCCTTTAGCGCTAACTGTGGATGCATCAGACGTGGCTGTAGGAGCGGTCCTGCAACAGCAACTCGGTGACGACTGGTGCCCACTAGCCTTTTTCTCTAAACGTTTGCAACCAACTGAGTCGCGGTATAGTGCTTTCAGAAAGGAACTGTGTAAAGTTTGTTGATCCATGAACTGAGAAAATTCGTCCCCATCGTTTGCATTCCCTATTTTTCCCACTAACCTGACACTTGTTCCCACTACCTCACCCACCCCGTTTTGTTTATTGAACTAATGTGTCATTAACTGTCCTTGGCGCGAGTAGCCATTCTTGTCCTGGCTTACTGGCGTGACGGCTGACCTTTGACCTTGCTGGTCCTGTTGAGAAACTGTTGATTTTGCTGGACGAGACTATCGTCGCGAACGATTGAGGTTTGCTTTTTGTAATTATTGATGCATTTCTTTAATAGTACCGTAGAAATTGTTGGATCCAATCTTGTTTTCAATTTGGGGATCCGTTTTTGGGCTACGCGTAACTCAACGATCAGACGTGGATCGTTACAGTACTCAATCTGACGAAACTTGGAATTTTGCTGATACCAAGTAATTCCGAACTCATGGAACCCAAGGAAGATTCCGGATGTGACAGGCAAGTCCGCCGTTCTGTAGATGGAACACCGTTACTTATGTACAAGACGGCCAGCTGCTGTCTCATTAGAAACCAAAAGGGCCTCGGATTTGCTTGACACAGATGGATATCGAGATTGACCGTAAAGGATACGTCTAGGAAAGACGTTGATGTCCTTGAAACAATGTGCCACACGGCGAGTCAGGTTAGGGTGTATTGCAGTTTATTGTTCATCACTGATGGCTCAAAGGGGTTACGACAGAATTGTTCATCTTATTTAATTTAACGGTTGGAGTTTTGGCAACAGTTCTGAACGGTTGTCAATACAAGGGATGTGGTGCTACTTTCAAGTGCATAGATGATATTAACCAAATATATGAGGATTCACCGATAGCTCAAAGCATCTTCAACAGATAAAATGCTTCGGCGTGTCGGCTTGGTATGTTCTTTTCACTTTACAAGACCAAGGATTTACTATAACAGGCAGCAGTCCGCGTCTGCACTCAATATTTGTAAAGGACAGTTAGAAACAGCGGAAAAAGCCATCTACTTCGAAAGTTGTTTCAACTGTGATGGAATGTCTGATGAAATAACAAGTCGTGCAACAAAAAGCCGGAGATATTTGCCAGACAACACCACCTGAGACACGTCGGCACGATATCTCCTTCTTCGGAGGTTTGGATGTGCAGTACAAGTAAATGAGCTCTACCTTTATAGGTCTGAAAAGCCCAGCCGTCTTGCAAAAAAACATGTTCACAGTGTTTTCAGGACGTAGCATTGGCCGCTTAGGGTGGACATATTACATCAGCAACGACGAGATTCGCCAAATGGAGACTTCAGGTGAGATGGTGGCTAATCGAGCTCAGTGGTGTGAACATTGCCGCTGAATGGTGTAGTTGTCTGTGAATTAAGTGTAATTAATGACGCGGGGTAGTGAAAGCTTCAAGGAAGCTATTTTGCTGACTAATGTTTTCACTTACAGCTCAGTTGTTGTGTTTGCAACGGTGTAGGCACCGTGATGTTGAGTGCCTGAAAATAGGTGTGGCTATTTTTAATAGTTAGATCCTCTACTCTTCCCTTCTTTTCTGGCTACGGCTTACTTTCATCTTCATGGTTGTGTGACAGTCAAATATCAGCGAATACCGTTGGTGTTTTGCTGTCTACGATGATGACGGTGATTCATCGGAGTGGTTTCGATACGGTCGTTGAGTGGAGCCGTCTCGTTTCATAGGTTCAATGGCTCAGGCACATCTAACGTGTGTCAATAGCTCGCTGGCTACACTATGCTTTATTTGCATGTGCTTGGTTACGTTAGTAGAGCACCTGATGACTAACCTACAACCCGAGTCCCGGGTATAACCAATTTGACGTCAAAGCTTACTTAAGTAGGGCGTTTTCGGCTTCCTCGGCAACGCCCAACTGACAAACACCTTCGCCCGACAACACTGTTAGACATGGCCAAATGATGTACCCGACGGCGCCCGTATAGCACGTCACTGCAAAATGGTTCAGAAACGTTTGTCGTACTTGAAGAGGAGGTTAAAACGTGATGCAGATACGTTCTCAAAGTACGCGAACGTGATACAGCATCACATTGAACGTGAGTATGTTGAAAGGGTCCCACAAGCTCATCTGGATCCAAGCTACCCGCACCGGTGGTACCCGCCACACCACCCTGTACTAAACTCTAAGAAACCAGGGAAGCTCAGAGTAGTCTTTGACTGCGCGGCTAAATACCAGGGACTGTCCCTGAATGACAGGCTGCATCAGGGCCCTGACTTGACTACAAACCTGGTAGGCGTATTGCCACGACTTCGCACAGAGGAAGCTTCAATAATAACCGACTCGTGAACGTAGTGGTATAACACTGATTGGAATTTACTGTGACTTTCAGTATGAAAGTACGATGCGAACGCAATGTTGTCTGGAATTTCAACTTCATATACATCCCTCAAACCAGGCGAAATTGAGCATTTCTGAAAATCTGAAGCATGTGTTCCATCACAAAAATTTCGCTGTGTGCATTTTCACAACGTCAGAGCGACTGCAAAACCAACATTATGCTTTTACCGGAAAAAGCAAAACGGTTCTTCTTAACCGAAGCGCAAATACGAGCTATTGCTGTGTGTATCCGATTTTTTGGTCGCAACACCGCCACTACACTCGATGAAATCTATATTTGTCCCGTAACATGCATTTTAACAATGTACAAAATTTGAAAATCTTTTTCCGCCCCCAGATGACCACTTCCAACTAGTCTCGACCCTGAACTGCTAAACCGGCAAACTAAACAATTGCCTTTCATCAGTGATCCGTTCACCTCGGCATACGGCTGCTGCAGTTTTTCGAGAGCTATCGTGTTCACCTACGAAGGTCGGTGAATTTATACCACACTCTCCTTTCTGTGGTCCCTCATTATCTTTTCTAGTAACACTTCCTCAGTTATCACACGGATTAAACACGGCGGTGGTGTAATGGTTTGTTTGGGCTGATTGCGCACCGTTTTGTTCTAGCGTATTGCCTGGCAGGCATCTATTTATTAACTGACTGGAGAAGTTGTGCTACCAGTCACTCAAGTTACGAATCCATTATCTTTGTGAACATTTATAATCCTGCTAACGCTCGTAGTGGCAAAAGTTTATCAGTATTTTTGTTACATATCTGAATAATAACAAACCGCTAGTCAACTTAGCTTCCTGAACTTACGACTTTATCCATGGCACAAAAGACCGTTTGCACCAACCCATATAACTCCAGTGGTTGCGCGGACGACAGCTGCTTAACGTGCAAGATAGTGACAAGTTCAAAGCAGTAGGCTTGGGCGTGCGCAAAGTGCCATCAGTGGATACATTACCAATTTGTCCGTTCAATACAGGCCGCTTTACACATGGCCAGTTGCACTCCTATTCCGAGGCAATCAACATTAGGCCGTACTGGCAATAATACCGGTCAAAAAAAACACGTGAGTCAGAAAAAGTACAGGTCATATTCTGACATTCCCACGCGGTATTGTCATCCTCAGTTGCGTGGATGGATGAGCCGTTGTTCGACGAAGGCACAAGCAATCAGACCACAGGTTGAGTCTCAGCGCGAGTACGTGGCACACAGGTTGTTACTATGCGTATGTAACACGGACTGTTGTTCAGTATCCTGGAAACCAGCTTTTATAAATCTGTATAAACCACAGGAACCTTTGCTTGGTCTTCTTGACCACCTCACCCAAACGATTGCAGTCTAGCACAAAGGACGCCCATGAGCGAGCTACCGCCAGTCAAACGGTGTTTGGATTGACATACGGTGCCCTGCAGACTATCTCACATCAGACACCCATGATGTCGGCACCCTCGAGGTAATATTCAAACTCAAGGAGGAAAAAAACTTTGTAAGGTTTTTCCACGCTCACATTCAAACCAAAGCATGACGGCCGACTTCAACCATGTTTTGGTTCATCAGGTAAAGATAACCCGAGTAGAATATCAAACCTGCCATCTATCGCGTTACGAATCAACGCTTTCATCCGCTCGACCACAAGATCTGCGAGCGATGCTTGTAACGGGGGAGTTTGTATCTACTTCGGTTGTAGCTTGTTTATACCCCGTTCGTGTGAATGGACACAGTCTATGGAACAGCCACAAACACAGTAACACAACTAGTGACCGAGTAGAGAAGGGCGTTGCCTCGTAACGCGAAAAGTGGTCGGTTTGATCCCGTGCTCAGGCTATCCATATTTGATGAATCCAGACAAAAACGAAACCGTTCGTGAAGCTTCAGTTCGGAGGTGGGCATCGAGAGGCATTACAACCATCATCCTGAGACCTTGTAGCCGTAGCCAGTTTAGACTGGTAATCAAAGGTGGACTTTGTCCAACCGTATTAGCGGGGTGTAAGCATTCTATAACTCGAAGCAAAATCCTGTTTACTGACCACTAAGCACGACCCAAGAGCCAGATTGATGTCCGCCATGAAAACACCAACTGCAATCCTTCGGCCTGGCGTGCTCTTGAAGGATGATGCAACCTCTGCCTACTAGCGTCCCGATTTCCCCGACTTAGTGGAAAGTACTAGGGAAGGGGTAAAGCACTCAGGCGCTATCACCAACGTTTCAACCACTTTCTCATAAAAATACTTCTGCAACGTGGGTGTAACTGTGTTCAGACTGTCCGAACCAGTAGCTACTGATCTGGCTAGAAGAAACGATCACGACCGTAAGCGGTGGAATGATCTAAGCACTTCACTGAGACTCAGCGGTATCTCGCAACTTAAACTTCAAATGTTATTGCAAGAGCACAGTGCGCAGTGCACAGCTCACCCACTAATAACCAGTCACACTAAATTCCATCAGTTCTGATATCAACCTTTCCCCGCCATCCTTGAACAGAGAAGGAGAGATGAGGTCTGGTCCAGGAGCCTTGTTACGCTTCAATAATTTGAGCTCTAGGACCACTTCTGCTTCCGACGGAGGGCCGTCTGGAATGCAATAACTGACCATTCGGGTCCCGAAACCTAACTACTAAAAATAACTACGTCTATATTCAAACATTCAACATCAAGGTGCCTACACCTTGCAAACAAACAACCGAGCTGTAAGTGAAAGTAAGGCGTCATCAGCAAGACAGCTTCCTTACGGCTTTCACTGCCCCGCGTCATTAAGTGCACTCACTTCACAGACAACTCGGCCAAACAACGACAACATTCACGCCACTGAGCTCGATTAGCCGCCCTCCAGTAAGTGTCAACTGTTTGGTAGTGCGTAAACGACCGGTAATTAAGATACATTCTTGCAAGTTTTGTTACTCATTAGCGTTCCGTGCTATTTTCACTTCAACTTGACGAGGAAAGTCGGTTTCGTCAACACCAGGGATCATGGAAGAGTACCGCTTATCCGCAAAGTTGTTCAAAGAGTAATTCAAAGCCGTGGAAACGCTTGGGTTATAAATGTGCAGTTTTGGTCCATAACACATTCCTAGTTCAAACCTCGAAAGGCCCTGAGGTAGAGGCGCTTGCTGACTTGCTCGTCAAACTGCTTACTTATTGTCTCAGCCTCACAATATTCAAATAAGAGCAGCAGAGACGCGGAAGGATATATTTTGACACGAGTATGAACCCCAGATACTTTCTGGTCGTTTATATTGAAAAAGGAAGTTGGTTCCAACTAACACTGCAAAGAGCATCTGGTTCTAAAGGGAAAGGGAAGTTAGGGTTTGATTGAGAGGAACAAACCCTAAACCAATGGCTCAGGTATCTGACTCCCTTGACAGAAGGAGTTCGCTTGGTCTATTGGGTGCGTTTGGTCAGATAGATCCACTATCCATTTTGGCCAACCAGAAACGTTTACACAAGTTTACACAATTCACTCGATTTGTGAACACACAATGGAATGAGTTGACACTTCTTTTGTAGGCTGGACTGAGGAGAGCTCTTGAATGATAAGGAAACAGCCGTTATCATTGGAATATTGGTCTCCTCCCGGCTGGCTCATATATTCACCTCATTCCACAGGGTAACGTCTGTCCATTGTCACACCGCTATCCCTCACTCTGCGATTTTATTCTTCAGCCCAGTCGACGCCCGTCTAGACTGTGGTTCTGTTTTGATGATGGTCAAGGGAGGTCAACACGACAGATAAGTGCGCATCATAAAATTCACAATAATCGAAAAATCCGTTTAACACAGGTGGTTCGAGAAATCACACGGTTGCATGGAGTACGAATGCACTTTGGTGCGTTGCACTGCCTGATGAGAGGTCATGAGCACAACCTAGGATGGAGAGAGCAAACTACTTGTCGCAGGGGTCTCCCACCTCAAATAAGTCTTGTATGAAGACCATTATTATGGCCGGGTGTTGCCCGACTGGCTCCACTGCATTTTTGAGGAGAAGTGTAGCCAGTTCGCGTTTTGCGCTTCTGCGTAATCGTAAACTCCACTGTACCTCTGAAAGGGCCATGTAAATAATTTCAGGCGCATAAAGCCCATTGCCCCTTCAACAAAGATAGCATAAGCGCTCCTTAAAGCTTTCTTCTATTTTCGCATCATCTTTCATCGCTACTAAGCCCACCAAGATCACTCCCACTTTATCACGAACCACCGCTAGCGGATGGATTGAGCCACAAAACCGCTTCGGTTTATAGTGGCCTTTTGCGCAACGTTCGCCTTAAAACTATCTGACGTTACGCGCCACCTCTTCGGTTGCTTTATTTCCCCCCATGCCACTTCGATGTACGTGATATCTTGTCGAAAATTCGCATCCAGAAAATGAGAAAAGACCAAGTGTTTCTACTAGGTCTTCCATATCTTTCCAGTTTAAGATGTCTCGACATCACTTTTGCGAGTGGAAAGGTAGTGTACATCGCGTAGTTCGTTTCTATCGTAATGTTTTGCTGTTTCACCGTAAGCTGCTGGTTGACAAATTTTCAACCATGCTCCCTTATAACTTGCTTTCCAATATCCCCGAGTACATTTGAGATCAAGCCGTGCGCACCTCACTGAAACATACATTACAATCAGTAGATTATTCCCTGTATATCATTCTCGAGAAGGTATACGATCGTATGCTGCGACCACTTGGTCCAGAATAGACAATTGGTGGTTTTCCCCAATCTGATCAGTTCTCGCACATGCCAGCATGCAATCGAGTTGACGGGGACGTTAAGCAATTCCAGGATAAAAATACAGCTAACCCCAACTACGGCCACATATCATTTCGTTTGTGGTTTGAAAGAAGAGCTAACTGGACAGAAGTTCGTCTGATTAGTTCACCACATACTTATCATATTACCTCTAAGTACATGTCTACACAGGCTTGGAATATTTGCGCTTTTGCACACTTTCGACAATATAATTTAGCTGCAATCTCAACTCGACACGCATTTACTTATGGAAAAAGTCACCGGCGGCGTAGGCTTAAATTACATGGCACATAATAGGGTTTTTCTGCGCGTCCACGACGTTTACCCAAGGATCGTGCGTATTGCTCGGGACGATTAAAAGTGAATTACTACTTTACTCATTGCTGTCTGTAAAATTCCGCAAAGTGCTCTTTGGGAACACCATATGTAGGCA
>LOND01001880.1:50815-80441 GCA_014220965.1 Paragonimus kellicotti | reverse complement strand
TTCAGGATGCGAGTGCGGATGTCAGCATCTGTCGGTGACTGGGGACTGCAGACGAAAATCAGCGTCTTGAATTGACCATCCGCCATGGAGGAGAGCTTGAAGCGCTCACACTCTCGATTGACGTGCCCGGCGTGGGTGACAAAGTTCGGATTGGCTCTTGGGCAGCTGGAAACACTGATACCGGATGTTGAACAGGGATGATTGTTCACCGAAGATTTGGCTAAGACACTTGACTGTATCATTGAAAGGGACATCGCGAGCGTTCTTTGGCAGAATGAAGTTCGTATAGCGCTCGAACTCCAAAGGACCCAGTTTGCGCAAGAGCAATCGGACACGTTGGGCATCATCGGCAGCGGCCAGCTCCACCTCGAATACGTCTTCATGTTTTCGATACCAGATATCGAAATGGACCCCAGAGGATTGATCAAAATGGAACTCTGAGATTGAGTTTCCAATGGACTCGATCAGCGGCCGCGATTGTGAATTGGTGCCGGAAGCCGGACCCTGCATAGTCAGCTTCTGCGTCAACGTCTCGATCAGCTTCAGTTGCGCCTTCTCGAATTGAGCCTGTTGTTGCTGCAAAATGACCGTCAGCGCTTCTGCGGTTATTGACATCGTGGATTCTTACTGCAAAATATAGAAAAAGACCCCGTCGCCAGTTGTTATAACTGAATTCTACTAAGGATGTCAGCTAGTCGTTTGCCACACCGAGCACTGTTTGCCGACGCTGCGGCCGACTGGCGCAAGGTGCGAGGTGGACAGATGATGACCTGGCGTAGACAAATGAAATCGTTTACGAAGGGTTGGTCACTGTAGGTCGGGTTCGTCTCCCGGGCTGGGGCCCTCGCGACTCACAGAGTCGGTGGCTTGAGACGTTAGGTGAGATGGCGGCTAATCGAGCTCAGTGGCGTGAATGCTGTCGTTGTTTGGCCGAGTTGTCTGTGAAGTGAGTGCACTTAATGATGCGGGGCAGTGAAAGCCGTAAGGAAGCTGTCTTGCTGATGACGCCTTACTTTCACTTACAGCTCGGTTGTTTGTTTGCAAGGTGTAGGCGCCTTGATGTTGTATGTTTGAATATAGACGTAGCTATTTTTAGTAGTTAGGTCCACTTCCCCTCCCCTCCTCTGTTTTCTTCTTTCTTCCTATATAAGTTTTTTCTTCGTGGTTGTGTGGCAGTTAAGCATCAGTGTGAACCACTGATGTATTGCTGTCTATGATGATGATGATGATGAATTTGATGGATATCGATCGTTCACTAAGTTGTTGGGTCTCTCCGGAGGAGTAGCTGTTGGATGTCGAGCTCAGAGCGGCCTATGATCCGCGAAGACGATAGAATTTCTGTCTTCCAGAACATGTCGGAAATGGTGGCTATCGAGATATACTGCTAACAGGTGCTTTCTGGAAGCACTGTGCAGCGACCCGGTTGGTCGTAAATGCTTATAGGAAAAGGCTGGCAGTCGCCAGCCGACACCGAGTTGTTGCTGTGGGACCGTTCACACACCCGCCTCTGATACATCCACGGTTAGGGCTAGAAGGACGGATGGATGTGGTAAAAGTGGTACTATGTCGGCGATAGCTGTTTTTAACACAATAAAAACATTTTCTGCAGCAGTTGTAATTCGACTTGAACACGTCCTGCTTCTAAGATGGTCAATGAGCGATTGCATTGAATGGACTTAATTATAAATGAAACGGTGATTTGAAAATGTTGAGCGAACCGATGAAGTTGTTTGATCGATGTGGTCTCTGAGTAGTCCACTATATTATTGCACTTTGTCAGAAAACGGTTTTATACTGCTCATAGATATACTATGCCCTAAGAAAGTTACTCTGGGCATTCCAAGCGAGCACCTAGTTAAGTTGACTGTAACCCCATGACGCGACAGACGTGCGAGCAAAGAGTGCGAATGTTCACAGTGTTATTCCTAGTGCTGATAAAAACCGTCCAGTCCGCGATGGCCATCGTGAGTGAAACGTTGGAAAGTTTGGACAGTGTTGTTAAGGCCAAACAGCCTGCGTAAAAATTCAAAAAGTCCGAATAGCGTTATAATTGCTGTTTCCGGAGTATCCTTGGGGTCTACCGGAATCTGGCTATAATTGCATGGTAGGTGTGAATGTCTGCTCCCGGGATAAATTTGCCGTCAAGTTCTGAATAGATGGGACTGGATACCTTTCGGGAATGGCTGCGTTGTTTATGTCCGGTAGTTGCCTACATGGGCGCCAGTCGTTATCAGTCTTTTTAGGTACCATGTGCAACAGCGATGCCCATGGAACTATTAGACGGACGGATAATGCCGAGCTGAAGTATATGCTCAAACTCAGCTTAGGTAATTGTCACTTTATCGATCTTTAGGCGACGTGAACGGCCGTGCACTGGCAGCTCTCGTGTGACAATGTAATGTGCAACATCAGCTATCACGGTCGGCAATCCGATAGCAAGTCTAGTCGAGAACGGGGAATTTAGATAGGAGTTTGCTATAAGGCTCTAACCCTAGGGAGTCGGATAGCGTTAGATTAATCACAGTCGTGTGTGACAGGGACTTTGTGTTTCGCCAGGTATCATGGAGACGCGATCGACACGCGTTAATTGGCAAGTGGAAATGTCTAAGGAAACCGGTGTGGATGATAGGAAGGGGATCATCGGTTACGAGGATGGCCTAGAGAATATGACGACGAAGACCGAGGCTTAGGCTCAACAGTCGACAGCCACAAATTTTAATGGGCGCACCATTTGCAGTTCGGAGTGTTGTGTTGTCCTCTGATCGCGGATCCGTTGGCGAATGTGGGATCAAACTAACCTGTGCTTCTGTATCGATTAGGGGGTTCATTCCAGAGGTGAAATCTTTAACAAAGAAAGGGTGACTAACGTCGGGTCTGTGGCTGTCGTCGCGTTCAAACAAAACTAAATGGGATACTATGTAAGGGATGTGTTTATGCACCGCGTGCAGTCAAAACGTAATATGTCAACATCGAAAGCGTTCACTGACCTGGAATGTATCCTATAGTACACGATTTAAACAGGATCACTGTTTTGTCTGGCCAAACGAGCCGAGATGACCGATCAAGAATAACGCAATAAGTAAATAGAAGATATACTGCGGATACACGAAATAGACGTGCGGGCGAGCGAGTAGTAAAAAGAAGCGGTACCATAGAAGAACGGTGAACGGTTGTGCGACGTTTGTCTTACGTTCCAGTGCGGGGTATCTGTCGGTATCTCTGTTCGTTCAGACAAATGTCTAAGCGCCCTAGAATGTTCGCAACGAAAAGAGTCCAAATGACAATTAGCACTCAGACGTAGTCAACACTTACTAAATAAGGTTGCTACAGTAGGTTGCCACACTGAAGGCCCAATGAACCCTGATTTAAACTGTGCTTATGTTCTACGCCTTAATAGATTGCGTACAACGGTGGATCATTCCAGATTTTATAAAGGCCGTAGATGAAGAGATACTTAAGGATGCGCTCTATACTCTCGTTTTTTGTAATGTGTCGACAAGCTATCAAAGTTGGTGGGGAATCCGTGCCATATACTTCCTGACAACGTTGGGATCAATGGATTGACGACGGAAGTAATAAACAGAAACTTTTGAGAATTCCACATCTCCATAGCTCACAAGAGCTAATATATGGGGAAGTTTAGAAAGTAGTTCCGTCTGAGAGCTGCTTTGTTCCACAAAATGTCATTGGACAGTGAAATAAAGGGGGTTGTACACTTTCCTGTTACTCGTAGTGGACTGATTGTTATTCAGGAGGTAGCAAAGGGGAGAAACCTGGGAATCTTAATCGGTGGTAATTGCAAAGGAATCCACTGAATCGTGGACGGCTATTCGCGAACCATAGACGAATCTGGTGCACAATAGGCTGGAATGGTATTAGCAAGTAGTCACCATACATGTACGTACCGTTTACATAGTTCTCTACACTCGATATGACTCAGGACAGGGGCATGAAGAACAAGGTATTTTCCACGTTATCGGTACAAGATCTAAAACGGTACTAAACGTTGTACAGAAGTATCTTGTTAGCAGGATTTTTCACACAGATTTCTGTCCTGTTTGTCGGTAACGTCCGCGGCCGACTTACATAGAAGATAAATGTTCTATGCTATTAGACTAAAACGAGAAGACTGAGAGCCCGGAATATAGGCTTTATTCGTTCGATGATTCCAGCATAGAAGATGAAGCAAGAGAAAATAGTAATATTGAGTAATATGATATAGCCAGTGAATAGTCATGGAAATACGCACACGTCACACTAGAATCAGAGAGAATAACAACATATCAGTCACAAAATCGCAGAATAGTTTCAGTAGCGTTACCTCATTAATACGTAACTAAAGAGTACGATTTCCTCAAGAAGACGTGAAGTACAACTTTCTCTGTGTATAAGAGACAGATGTGAGACCGCGCCTGGAGTGCCGCGTTCAGGTTTAACAGTCTGATTGGGTTACAATCAAAGAAGTTAGTTTCCTTAGCCGTTGCGATTCCTTTCGCTCATAGACTGAAACCGATCAGCTACCCACTGCTTCGCTGGTGGTCACTAGGACCAACTGTTTACAAAGGCTAGATAAATCTTCAAAGAGCGCAAAGAATGCTTACTAGTATAATTGAAAACTTAAACATACGAGACGTCAACAAAAGAAAACAAAAAGAGGAGTTGGATGAAACGTCTAAAATACTTAGGGATTGTACGCCTCTTAAGACTCACAGTCGTCCTAGAAAAAAAACTTCAAGGGTTATTTTTTGAGATTAGAGAAGGCCAGAGTGTTGGCATTGATAAGGACACAATTCTTCTGAACCCGAATGGTCAACTCGTGAAACAAATTGCCACTGGAAGAAGCGTCTGCTATCGTAACAGATGGTTTCAACGACCTCTTAGATAAATGTTGGTTTAAAGTTTTCTCAGAGACCTTGTATCCTAAAATGCTACTTGCTTTTTTGCACTGTTGCAATTATCCTCTCAACGTGACTGCAGTTTTCCGTCTATTACATTTTCTTTTTATCGTTGATAACTCCCCTGATGTGACCCGCCCTCCTTGTTTGTTCATCCCCGTTTATTCTCAATCTCTAAAAATTTGCAATCTCTAACTTTCCATCTGACAGTCTGAGCTCTTGACATGAAAATTTACTAGGTCACTGGTAATCATAAAGATCCTATGATTAATCTAATCTGATAAAAAATCACGAAAACTCCTTGTCCTTCGACTCTCAGTGGTTTGAAGTGGATATGAGTTTTTCTCCGATTATTGCAGCTCATGTTGATCTCAAGAGTCCACTGACTCAGGCCGCTTCTTTCCAAAAACTTAACTGAATTAATCAGTGGTGATCAGACTTGTGCGTCGACTCGACGATCTATGCTAACTAAAAAGTTAGCCCTACCAGGTGCAACCACATCACACGGATCATTGGGAAGATGTTAGACGAAGAGCAGTTACCCTCGTAGGGTTAAACTTCGCACCACTGATCTCATAGGAGTGCGTAGGTAATGAGACACAATACTATAGACATACTGTTGAACAGTGTTAATGGTTACACCGAAGAAAGGCAGATTAAAAGGGATATTCTTAAACAGACCGTCCAACAGCCGTCCGTGGCCGCCGGCATGTTGTCTAAAACGGTCGATAAACTCTCGGTATCATTCAGAAGCCTAGCGTATCTTTGAATACATTCGTTGCCTGCAGCAGTGGTCCGATTCAGACATTAATGTATTATGCACCGCACCTTCAGGTTGGCAAGCCTCTTGTTGCCAAGTGACTCAGACTTAAATCGGAGACTCAGGGTGGGGTCCCTCAAATCAACCTCCCTTCCACGGCATAAACGACCGGAGAAGTATCAGAAGTTATCGTTCTCCCGACGGTGTCATATTCGTCCATTTTTATTTCTCCGTTCTTTTTTGATCCCCGGTTTTTCTGTCATTCTTGTGCTCTCAAGTAATACTTGTGGACATTGGAGCTTTCACTGTCCGCGCCCTCCAACAAGTAAGGTAGCAAGTAGTTTTTCTCACGCCTAGAGTTTAATGTGTGTTATATCTTGGAAGAACGAATCCACAACACCACTTTAGTTATTTACTCAAGTTCACTGCTAAATGCCTGTCGGTCCAAGCGCTCCTTCAGGGTCCGGTGACATCGAAGCTGTATCTTGTGATCAAGCTGGGTTGAGAAACGCACTAATTTTCAATGTTTGGTCGATCGGATCCCAGTGAAGAGTCGTGTGTACACTGTCAGACTCATTGTATTGGCTAACGTCTGTTGTGTAACCTTTTTCATTCCGTAGCCTTGTAGTTATGCATAGTATATATATATATATATATATATATATATATATATATATATATATATAGGTAACGTCACTGTGTTGTATGTTTTAACAACCACCTGGAATTTGATCGCGCTGTTGTGAGTGTCCGTTTTGCTCTGGCATACGTGCAGAGGTCACGCACCCACAAATGCAAAATAAGCAACTAGCATTCAAGCGAAGAGCATATAAGGAATGCTCATTGAAAGACTTTGACTAACAAATGACCCAGTTCGACTCTTGTGGGAGTGCCTGACGACGCTGAGAACAAATCACGCCAGCCATAAATGCTGTGATAGGGTTAGTTTCATTGGAGCTATTCAGTCGTAAGAAAAATTAATCTCTACCACGTCGATCAGTTTTATGAGCAAACGTGGACCGCTTTCATTTCACTCCAAGTATGACGACCATCGAGTACCTACACACAGGCGGACTAAAAGCTTACGCAAAAACCGTGAGCACCACCTGGCGGAAGAGTCGACAAAAGTAGAATGGGTCTTTTATTTGGGAGTAGCAGAACGCCGTTTCTCTTGATTCGTGGTTGTGCTAGCAGTCCATTCGCTATAAGTGAGACGCAAAAACGGGGGTTTAATTATCACTAACCAGTCGTTCCAACTTGTTAGGTAGTCTGAACATGTTAAATTGGTCTCAACCGGACTATATAGACGACGAGACGCGAACGGCTATTTATTGAATTCTAGACGGCTTTCCGTTGAAAACAGAAGTAGCCCTAGACCATGACTTATTGAAGCATAATTAGACTGCTCTATCAGACCTCCCCCTCTTTCCAAGGCTGGTGGTAAGTTTATATCACGGCCGACTAAACTGTTTCAGATAGTTTGGGTGCCTATCAACAATACTTCCCGTTTTCAAAATGGATGCCTGAAGTCTAAGTGATAATCGCAGAGATCAGTCCAGTGTCTGTTGCATCCAGTTTAATCATATACTTATATTAAGTCAACTCACTAAATTCAATAAAAATTAGATACTTGAGGAACAGGCAGGTTTCCGATCTATTCGAAGGCGCGTAGGTCACAATTTTGCTTTTCGACTAGTCTTGGGACATTAGTACTCCACAGGCAGCCGGCAGTCATGGTCTCTCTAGACCTAAAGCCTGTCATCGATTCGGCTGCTTGTAACTTTCTCTGTAACTGCTTTCTGCGCGATGGAATTTCATGGAAGTACGTGAATCTGTTGAGATCACTGTATATCCACCCTACAGTCAGGACAAGGGTTTGTGAATTATCTCGGACGTTCGTCACTTCCACTGGTGTTCCTGTTCAACTTTGTCATATGTGATGTTTTGGAAGGTGCGCTAGAGGAATGTAACGAACGTAATGCTGAGTTTCCTCTTGACGCTGGGTTGATCGATATGAAGTATGCGGATGCCATTGTCTTACGTGCAGACCATGCTTAACAAGGTGAATGACCGGGCTGGTTTGTATGGAATGCGCTTCGCACCTTCAAAGTGCAAAGTGTTACTTCAAGACTGGGACATTTCCACTCCTACTTTCTTTATTGCAGTAATCCTTTCGAGACTGTGGACAGTTTCACGCATTTGAATGACACTGTCTCGTCAGCTTGCAATGTTGCCAATGAAATACCAGCGAGGATAAGAAAAACACGGTTTACCTTCGCCAACCTGCGTCATCTGTGGCGTCGGAAAGACGTTCGATTGTCGCTGAAAGGAAGAGTATATAATGCTTGTGTGCGTTCTGTTTTGCTCTATGGTTCGGAGACGTGGCCTGTTCGCAAGGAAGATATCAACAGTTGTGTTTGAAGATCATCATCTCCGTCAGTTAACCCACATCAAATGAAATGATCGCATGGACAACAGGACGGTTCGCCTGGCGCATATTCCGAAACGCTCGAGATGCGCGACCATTTGGTCAAGTAACCACGTTGCCCAGCTTGCGATGGTCGGGTCCGCATGCAAGGTATGCGTGTCAGGTATTTTTGCTGAGACCCGAACCGTTGGATAAACTCGCGCGGTTGTCAAGCACCGACGTGGTCACAAGTTATAAACAAGCGAACTGTTCCGTCAAATGAAGTGGGTAGGTGCAGTCTGTCTTGCAGGGGTGCTCGTGAACACTCAAGTATCTGGGACGCTGCGCAGGATGGCAATGTGCCGCAGTCATTGGCATAATCAGTTACGTGACTCGGCACGTGCCACAGTAAATGAAAAAAGTGTGTGAGTTGGGGGATGAAGAGGAGGAAATGTTGAAAATACTTATTTGGGGCACAAAGATTTGCAACAGAAACATCTGTTCCTCGCTGCATCAGATAGCATCCCTACCTAATACCGCTCCTCGGATCCCAGTCATGAAAGCCGGGATCGTCTTACTGAAATAAGCTTTAACGTCACAGCTTACCTGTTCTTGACTTTTCATGCTGCCACTTTTAGGCTAACTCACCGGTTGTGAACGACCCATGAACAGCAGAGAAGACAAAAACAGCAGTCTATCAGTAACGCATGCACTCACCTGAACCCCTGGACTTGACCAGACCAGCGAAAATGCGGTTGTGTCTATGCGTAATTGTGGCTTTGAGTGCCACGTAAAAGCGGGAACAACTATTCAAATGAACATGAAGACCGTCCCATGGATGTCATAAGGTACGCCAAATTTGACTCCAGATTCCTGTCTTTGAGGGTTAGGTTTACCCTAGCACCCATCACTCATGAAGACGGCATACGGTAAGTAGTGATATGGCGCTCCTAACAGATGTCCAAACTAAAATTGCTTTTAAGACAAAATTATTGCACTAAGTGATTGACAAAATCTGTCTCTCCTAAAGGCATGCCAGTAAACTACCTCATTGCTGACGGTGTTTCCATCACATACCGCTAAGACTTCAGAGGTGGCGGTGGTCATACGGCAGGTTGCGATGCTATATTGTTGTGACCGCAAAAGACGCTTGGCTTGCAAAGTTGTTTATTGCACGAACTCCCGTACAGGTTGTTAAACATGGGACCACGAACACGTACACTCATTTGCACGGCTGACGTGCATTCACACACATTGGGTAGCAGTACGTTGTCATTCGCCCTGGTGGCACTTCCCCATAGTGCGTACACACTATTCCGATAGTCGCTTCTGGTCCGTCGTCTTCCTGGCGTTGAGGCTTGTCCTTAGTTCCCGAATGTACGCAGCCTCGTTTGTGAGTGGTATACTGTTCAGGACGATTTTTTGTACCGTTAACTCACGTTTTCACTTGAGATGAGTCTCTTTAAACGAATTCACTTGATATACTCACTGTGAGCTTTGAAGCTGCCTCCTGGTACCGTTTTTATACTTATGTGGCCTTACTCTTCAACAAGCTAGACGCGCTTCGAAGTTTTTACACTCAGTGGAACCCGTTTATATTAGGCACCACAGACGTGGTATAAACAGGAAATGTTGGACGACGAGCAATTACTCTCTGATATGCTTGTGTTTCACAGTAATGAAAAACTTTATGAGAACGGTGGTGTAAATTTATTTGGGCCTACTCCTAAGGACTCGTTCATTGATAAGTGCGGTTGCTTTATGTAGACGTAATCGGAGTCTAAATACCAGCCGTAGGGGGCATATACTCCGATGACTTGTTCTAACAAGAGCGAAACTCGAATCTAGTACTTTTTTCCAGAAGGAGTATCCTGGAAACTGTGGGACTAAGAAAGTTACGATCACTTTTAAATGATATTCTATCTACATCAATCAAAATCACTTGTCACTGACGTTTGCATACTTAACTTAATACTTCAGATAAGCTCCGATGTAGTTCCATCTTTGCTTTTTTCACATTTTTAATTCCGATATTTCGTTTCCAGCAGTCAATGAATTGCACCAAAGTGGACTTTGGACCACCTCGTGGGCGTGGCATTGTTGCTTCTAGAGCTTGTCAAGCTGGGGAAATATTGTTCACCGAGAAACCCTTGATATGTTGTCAGTTCTCCTGGAACCGCCTTTATGGCTACCAAGCCTGTGATCACTGTATGTGCCCACTGGAAACAGCGGAAGTGAATGCCAGACGACTAACGGGTAACCCGAATCTTACAATTCCTCACGCAGAGTGTGAAGCGCTTACACTCAACCCAGTCACATGTCCAGATTGTGGTTCTTGTTATTGTTCAACAACCTGCATGAAAGAAGCAGCTTCCGTGTACCACTGTGCCATTTGCCCCAGGCAGCTAGCGACTGCTCAGTCTATTCAGGAGCTAGATGAACTTTGGCGCCAACTTCACTATCCACCAGAGACCAGTACAATCATGTTGCTTGTGCGCATTGCCGGGGCGTGTTTGTCTGCTTGTTTTCGCCAATCTGTACAGTCTAAGCAAATAGTAGAAGCGTTGAACACATTTGTATCTGCCACTACTGAACAGATTAAGGCGAAGGACTTCGGAGAGTTGACGCTTTCACACAAGCTTCTTCGTCCGGAATTCCTCACATCACTCGAACAGTTACACAGCAAATTTACAAATGTTCTCACTTGTTTAGCAAGGCAATTCACAGAAAATGCTTCTGATCCCGACTGCAGGTCGATGTTGCAGCAAGCCGGAATTGACGCCCTGCTAAATGTGGAAAACTTCAAATCTGCTTTGTGCCTGCTTGGGCGCAATGGACAAGGCATTGCAACCAGCGCATTTAGTTTATGGGCTAAAGGCGTGGAAAAGCTGGTCGCTGCGGCTGAGGACAATTCAGAACCTCAAAAATTGGATGCATTTCTCACTCATTTGTACACGGCTATGGATGCACATGTCGGTAGTTTTCTGGACAACGAAGGCGTCGGTCTATATGATTATCAACGTGAGTTCTCTTAGTGTTTTGAACGCTGTGTTATACCATACTTACCAGGGTTATCTTGACGTTTATCACTGAACTCTTTCTTGTTTCACCGGCTTCTGTTTTCAGCTTTATTGGGCCGGTTTGTATTGGTAACTTATCTCATTTCTAAAATCGTTTTTGATGAACTGCTTAACTTATTTTTTTAAAAATTATTGTCATTACATTAACATTACCAAAGTTTCTTCTGTTTACAGTTCCGGTGATTGATTTAATTCCACAGTGGATATCTCCCACAAAATATTGAATTGCACCGAACTGTCGCACCTTGCTCTGCTGGTTGATAATCAGGAAATGCTTAAACCCTATGCACAGTTAGGCAAAAAAGCTAACAGTGTAGTCAAATTGAATTCGTCCCGAATTGGATCATTTTGTCCGTTCTCGTATACCACCCCCGACCTGAACCACATTCGATAAAGAGTGAAATAAACGAATGAAGGTAACTTAAGATCAAATGAGAAATGACGACTTAATGGACAAGTGGCATTCATCATTGATCACGTAAACGATCGGTACCGAGAGACAATCAACAACGAACTTCTTTATCCAAGCAAAGTAGGCGAGTTCGTTACCTTTTGAAATGACTTTAAGTTCATGGGCTTGTACTAGAAAAAGACCAAAGAATTATCCATTTTAGAGACGTTCTTAGGACAGCGACTACCCGTGCACGTGTGAGGCGTGTAGTATGATTCACAAACACACTCACAAAACAGATCAATAGAAAGAATAATGCGGAAAAAGTTTAAACTAATTAGGACTGTTGGTTAGTTCAGTTCTTCAGCAGGTATCTTTTAGAAAGTATTAGTAGAACGAAACAAATGAATTATGTGTATCTAGTAGTTGCTCGCTATCATTGTTTGTTTGTTGGTTCATTATAAACTGCCGTTTGACACATTTTCATATGTATTCAGCCACTTCCATTGTCCACCACTGTGCAGACTAGCCGTGGTGCTGGAATTCGACTGTTCTGTCCTCAGTCTTACTGTTTTGTTAGCACAATATAAAAATTGTCACGTCATTCGCGTCATACCTTGCTTGAACCACCTTTAGGTAACCTGTCATTAGAGTGGACCTATATTGGTTTGCCACCTACCTGGACACTTTGCCCAAGCTTGCAGACCGCGATCAACTGATTCTTGTGGATGCTTCATCCCTACCGTCAGCTGTAATCGCAGCCGTCACATTGTCACTCTGTTTGCTACCGTTCAAATACCCGAGAGAGAGCTTGCCCGACTTATCCGGCCTTTCGGACGACGACCGGAGTTTATGCCAACCCAATTAGACCATTCATGTACCCAATGGCAAACGACCGGTTTGTCAGAGGTGTTATCTGTGTGCGTCCTATGTCGTACGCACAAGTCGACGCTCTCACTGTTTACCGCGTCAATCGGATAATTAGATCCAGGCCTGCGGGCTTCGTACGTTTCTTGCACCCGGCGGATCCGCGTCCTCTCACTCTGTATGAGCCACCCAATCTCTTTGTCCGCCAGCCTATTCGTATGAGCATTAGTAAAGCAACTCTGTTTGCTTTTGACAGCCATGGAACCTCCTTGGAACATCTTAAATCGACATTAGTACACGCGAGGGTTACATCGAGAAAAAGTGGAGCGGCGATTCTCCAGCTTGCAGAGAGAGAGTTGGTTGCTTCAGATTTACCACTTCGGTGTTATTGTAATCGATTACAACACTCCTGAGGAAGGCCACCCGAGGTGGTTGAAACGTAGAGTATTACAACTTGCTCATAACGTTGTGTTATTCTCAATCCATTTATCAATAACATGTTAAACACGACGCCCAAACTGACTTCATTCGTACTAAATTTGGTGCGGATATCTTACAACTGAGTTATTTTGACAGTTAAGTTACACTACTACCAAATTTACAGTAGCTGGCGACACATTGCGTAGCATTCGAATCTGAGCGGTCCGATTCGCCCACACAAAATTAAACGTCCAAGAAGTGGAAAAGAAAATATGTCGCATATTGGAAAAGTTGAGGATAAACGGTGTAATCTTCCGTCGATCAGTGCAAGTTGATGAAGCCAATCGGCACACACATGCCGCATATGTACGGACTGCCCAAAACCCACAAACCCAATGTCCCACTTCGGCCATTATGTCCATGTGTAACGCACCGCAGCATAAATTAGCCTGTTGGCTAGCTGATTTGCTTGAACCAATCAGAAATCAATTCAGTAGGTACAGTCTGAAAGACAGTTTCGAACTTGTGAATTGTATAGATGGTTTAAATGTCCGAGATAAACTGATGTGTTCATTTGATGTGACGTCCCTGTTTACTAACATTCCGCTTCATGAAACAGTTGATAACATTCGCAAATGTAAGCAGCGGTGCTTTTTCTCCCATCCCGGTGATCCGACTGAAATCATTATTACTTTTGTATATATATATATATATATATATATATATATATATATATATATCCTCCGTGCTCTGTGAAAAAAAGTCTCAACTAGGCCTGTTATACTGCACCGGGCAGAAGCTTTGGGAATGCACATACTGTCGTGTCCAAATAGGCTTCCTGTGGAGGGGTATTCCTGCCGTGCCACCTGATCTTCGGATGACTGGTTTAAATTCACGAATAACATATTTGTGTCTCTTGAGCTCTCGAAAATGACCAGAATATCCTAGTAGCGTCTGTACAACACTGGTTTTGACAGGCCTTCGCATAACGCGAATTCTACTTTGGCCATGAAGAAATTCGCTATATGCATATATATATATATATATATATATATATATAAAGTATTTAAAAGGGCACACACTGAGTAGTGAACGATTTATTGTGACGTTTCAAATCCACACTAGGATCCGTTATATATATATATATATATATATATATATATATATATATATATATATATATATCCAGGACATAACACTGCAAAACTGTGTATAGTACAGCGAACCAGAACTCTACCAGTCGCCCCGGTTACGAACAAACAGTCTACGTCTGTCACATTCCACTGTTTATACAAATATTCGTGTAGCTGCAGTATGAGCTACATAGGGAGGACAAACCGACAACTAGCTGCTCGTATCAAGGAACATGTTCCCAAATGGCTAGACACGCCAGGCGCCTGTATAGATGCCGACGGACGGCACCCAGCATCATCAGTTGCAAGGCACATAATCCAAACAGGACACAGAGTCAAAGTTCCTGACGCATTCTCGGTGATTTTTCGGAGCAACCGGAAACGCATACTCCAGTTTGCTGAGGCTTTGGCTATCAAACCTCACAGTTCCCCACCCCTGTGTGTTCAAAACAATTTGTGTTGACGCTGCGGCTACCCTGGTAGTCGGCATTCCCACAATTTTGATTTTCAGTTTTTGTGTCCGTCTGTTTAATCCCTTAAGCCATGACTTCCGCCCTGTGGAATTTTGACTCGTTTAAAATTAGTTACATGTCCATGTGTGATCAGAATGTACGAAATGTTACTCCGGAGAACATCACATGATTATATCTCATTTATCGAGGAAACGAACTCTTCCAACTAAAGTTATTTCTTTTCTTCCTTTAGTGGCCGTACATGAGCCTAACCTTTATCATTTCATATTTTGTGAGTTCTCATTCTGTCTCTGGATGTCTCACTTTTGAACTTCCACATATGCACTCTTCCACTCAACTTTCTTAAAGTGAAATCTTAACTCGTTATCACAGGCAACTGCTCAATTTTTGGATAACACCAGAGACAACAATGCATCGCCCAATCCAGACATGTTTGCTTATGTTGTTCACTCATCCATACCGCTGTAGTTGCTCCTTCAACATTGAAACTGCATCTGTTCTATATTGTCGGTAAATGGGATGGTTTTGGAAACCTACGTTTTGCAGAACGGTGATAGACGAAACGGATTGCCATTTGGATATCTCGTTATTCCCTTGTGATCTCGTGGTGTTGTGTACGTTCGCTTCCGGTTGTGATTTCTCACGGTTTCGTAGCGCCCCAACCATATCAGTACTGTTTTTCGGGGGTATGTTCAAGGATTTCACAATAAAACTTTAGCGACAGTTTCACCAATCGCCAAGGTATTTTTCGGCCTGTATGTCGAGCTCGTTTGAGTTATGTTAGATCGGATGAATCAACTACCGAGTGAATGGAGATGTTCGGTAAAGTTCATGCAATCGATCTGTGTAGTAAAGTTAGTGAAATCAGGAGGTTGTTTCACCCACTCTTAATGAATAAATATTTAGCCAGTGGACACATAAAAATGTAACAAGGTTCGAACGAGACCGATCCCTTTTCGTGTCAGGCCATACCTCATACTAACGCATCTGTCCATTTCTTTTTTCCAACTGTTCCCGAAGCCTTATCGCCATCGGCTCTACACCATAAACCAGTGATGGTTAGGTATATAAAAAATCTGTATTAACCTGTTGCACAATTTCATATCAGGCACGGAATTTTTTCGAATTGAATCAACCAAGTTTGTCAGCAGTATAGAGCGAAGTTACTTCTTCGAACTCTCTTGTAATTCTCTATCACTACATCTGTTCGCGTTGCTATACGATAGTTCGTCCGTACATTTGTTCAAACACTAATGTTTCTGAATGTTTCGTTTTCATTAAGTCTGCACTTTCCGAGACAATCTACCCAGCTATTGTTGACCTCAGTTTTTTCGTACATTTGTCCGCTACTTTCTCTTATGAACTGGTCAGTGTATACCAACCTCGGATCCACGCCAAGTTAAAGTGTGACTATTCAACCTGGGTCATAATTGCGGTGGTTCAGGTGGAGCAAAAAATAGACAGCGTTAGGTGCAGATCAGCGTTGCCCAATATTTTTCAGCACGTGGCCCCTTTTCGACAGTTCTTATTAAAGCTGTTTCTCTTGAGTGCGTGTAAAAATCCACAAAAGTTTGTTACGATTAGATACTTGTGCAGTTCAGCGTAGCTTGCTGCGGTTGCACTTGACATGCGACACTAAGATTTGTCCAGGCGACTGCAGATTTCGACCTCATGGCAATTTATGACTGTTTTTCGTCGAGTTACAGAAATACTTTTTTGTCATGATATAGACACTGCCTGGTTGTCGTATGTTCAAAATTTTAATGCATCATCACTTCCATCTTTGAGCCCTCCCCATGGGTACTATGGCTCGGGCTACCGTTGATCCTGGCAATAGTTCACAAAGTAGCAAAGTAATAAATGGGTACAAATGTAAGGAAGGAAACAGAAAAGCGGTGGGACTTCAAGTAAGAGGATAAAAACCAAGAACTCTGTGGATACACGTTCTCATTTAACTTTGACACACTGCCATTTCGGAGTGTCTTTCCAATCAGCGGTATGGATGGTCTCGCACTCTCCATTCGAGTACACGACATTTACCGACCTTGTCTAATGAGACAGTCAAATCCGTCATCACCCGTGACCACGTCATCACCTAGCCGCTTGCGGTTCTTTTCAATCACCAACAGCCGCATTGAACAATGCGCGCTGTGACAGACGCCCCGTTGACATACAAACTGCGTGACCCAACCAGCGAAGACTGCGTTTTCACTCGCTCGGTTATCGGCCGCAAACTTGCACATTTCCCGAACACGCACCGACGGATTGTCGCGTTATCTCCACAGTTAACATGTTTGTTACGGACCAACTGGCGGAGACGGCGTTGGTCGAATGTCTAGGGTTCATATTACATCTTCCGCACGAATCGACCAAGTTTCTGATCCATAGAACAAAACTGAGTGCACACGAGTTGTTAATTCCTGTCTTTCATCGACAGCTGGACGTCTCTGCGATACCACAAGTAAAGAAGATTGGTAAATGCACCACTTGTTTTCGGTATTCTCGCAGACACACCGTTAACAACATTGCAGGCAGATAAGATGCCATTGTGGAGGTAGGTGTAGCGATTGACAGTCTCCAGCGGCCTGCTTGCAGTAACAAAGAGGGGTTCAATGTAAACTTCATCATCATAGACAGCAATACATCAATGGTTCTCACTGATGTTTAACTGCGTATACCTTATCCTATAACAACACTACACCTTGAGAATGTAAACTTCACGTCATACAGATCAGTCATATAATTTACTCGGCTCAGCATGTTTGCATGTTCTTTGCAGAGAGTTTGACGCAACCCCTGTTTACTCTACTTTAGCAAATCATAATAAATCCACCCAGACTGGTTGTAATTTCACCATATCTGACTGTACGGTGTAACGATGATCCAAGCTTGAGATTCGTTCACATTTCCAGATCGGTGATGTGATAGTCATCATGAGTACAGTTCATCTTTGCCCCCATGTCCGCATGCTGTCACTATCCTCTGGATAGGATGTCGAGAACGACGGGACTTCCGATCGCATACCGAATTGGTCAGAAGCCATAAGAGACTAACGGAAATCAGAAAACGAACCATCGAATTATGTTATAGATTATCGAGAAATTCAGTGACCTAGATAATGCCTCCGACAAAAGAAGACCTGAGAGATCTCCCATAGCATCTGCTGGCGATAGTGAGCTGCTAATGCGCTTTATGCAATACAGTAGGCGTATTTCCTATTAGGCGTATGGTAAGCCTAACTCCAAGAACAGGAAGCCGAAGCCGAATTTGACGTATCTTACACCACTCATGAGACGTGGACTTTCTGTTCATTTGAATAGTTGTTCCCGCTCTCATGTGACATTCGAGATCAATTTTGTATAAATTTATCCGCATTCTCGTCGGTCTGGTCAGATCAAAGTTTCAGCTATGCACATTCATTCCTTTGAACATGTCAACAAACAGTAGGCACAATACCGAGCCCATTGCTTCACCATCCCTTTGATATAAAACCATCGTATGTGTCCTGTAAATGAGAATTAAACAGAATGGGGCAGCCCTGGGTTATCCTTTTTATGATGCCACTTTATTTTTTTCAAATCTGAATCCTGTGTAACAGTATGTCATAATTATCGACAATCAGCTTCACAGCTATAGAGCTAGTCAGAGACTGAATGTGTCACGAGCTCTCCAGCTTGATACACTAATATGGCGTATACTTTCTAACTTACTTGGGGCTGGTTTACTGAGTCATTGGTTGATTGATTCACATATTTGGCCGTTAGGCTCAGTAAAGAGTGTACAACGTGGTGACCAGCGGACTGATATTAATGGTGCATCCTAATCCATACATTTTTACGATATAGGTTACTTAACTTGTTTGATTCGCAATGCCAAAAACCATTCCCTACCCTGCCTGTTGTATATCCGCTTGTCATCCGTACATGTTTTGGGCCACAGCTATTGACGATTTATGATCTCAGTATGTTTGGTACTACCGGTCTTCAACGGCAGCGTTTTGAGTATAGTGGTATGCACCGCGTATTACTGACACTAAAGAGGTTATTTGTTTATTGAACCTTGTTACTAACGAGTTCACGTTCAGTATAATAAAATGTATCACCTGTTAAGTAGTGGTTCATATGAACAGTTGTAAGGTCCACCGTTTCGTCCGTTGTGTATCACTCTTTCTCTGTTATTACCAGTTTTGAAAGGCTTGAACTAAAAGCACTGTATCCTGTCCGATCATTTTATTCGGAAAGTTGACAATGAAACACCACCACACTTATTTCTGACTGTTTTCTTCCACCCGGTACAGGTTTGATAAATCACAGCTGTGATCCAAACGCTGTGGTACAATTCACTGGGGCAAACAGCACTCTGTCCGTGGTCACTTTGCGCCCCATTCAGATGGGTGAGGAGATCACCATTTCCTATCTGGACGGATGTCAGCAATCTCGTAGTCGACATTCACGACGGAAATTGTTGTGTTCAGACTACCTGTTCTGGTGCGAATGTCCGAAGTGTGAATCAGAAAAACCGCCGGATGGGGTCCTCAGTGAAACTTCGGAGGAAGAGGATGAGGATGAGGAGCTTGACACCGAATGACAGATGAATTAATTCAAATTGTTACCTGTTGTGACATTGATTGCAGTGGTCGTACCACGCTTTGCTGACCACGCCACCTGCATTTGTGTACATATAAGTGGACTATTAGTGTGTTGTAAATACAGGGCTCTGGAATAGCAGACTTAAAGTGCTATACTGTTTCGCTTGCTTTCGTTTGTTTGAGTTGTCCTGGCCGTTAATGTAACCTTAATTGTTCTGTGAGCTATGTGAACCAGAATTCCCATCGTGCCCATCACTGCGCAACCAGTTCCCTAGCACCTCGCAGGTCAGTTGAAAAACGGTATTGGCAGCCAAACTGTGAAGTGAGTGCATTTAATGACGTGGGGCAGTGAGAGCCGCAAGCCACTGATGTATTGCAGTCTATAGTGATGATGATGGTGGACTCGCCCTTTCATTTAGTCATCCCCTGGTTGCGTGACGCCTAGATATCTCAACTTTCATCGAGTAGGTCACGTTCCGCTACATCGGTGCCCCGTTCAGGTACCTGTTATTCCTTTTAGTCTCAGAATGACCTGTTTTTCAACTATTTGCTTTTGTTTAAGGGGATAGCTGTGCACAGTCTTAACTTCTAATCTCGACAGTTGTCTGGGTGGAAACAAAAGCCCTTTATCGTATTGCGTTTGCCCGCAACTGCCTCGATGTTGTTGGGCATCCAGTCGCTGTGGTTGTTTTCTGCTTGAATTCTTGAGAAGGAACCACAACTGTAGCGGACGCTTCGTTCTTTACAATGTGACAGAACATCACAAGAGCGACAAGTTGGTTCGTAGTGTTGTTTGATACCATATTTCGCAGTGTGTAAAACAAAGCGTTCATCCCTTATTACATCGTATCGTGGAATCCGTAATGACTCCGTCTATTTCAATTTTCATGCGAAGCCTTCAAACGTATGCCATTCGGTAACCGTCTAATTTGCACCGTGGTCTGTAAAACATGCCGGACACATTGAGTGGTCAAACAATGTACGTTCTAGCCAAGGGAGCTGGCAAAGTCTACTCGTCACAATAACTGTCCTGTAGACCCGACATTCACGTACTTTGGTTCTAGCGCCATCCGTTTTCACGGTTGGTATCCCCTCCCTAACGCAATCTTTGGTTTCCCTTGATCTTTCTACGCATGAAATGACTGTAAAACTAGACCAGTAGTTCATTTCTTCCGTTTGCTGAGGATGTGATTATGTATATGCTGAACGTCCACATCCCAGGTCACATAATGCAGTTTATTGACTTAGTTCTTCTTGAAAGATGATCTGAGCCGGGTGTCCCGTTGACCCATTTTCTTATATCCAATTTGCCTGTACTAATCTTGCGTTTCTGTAAATTAGACACATAGTATCTCAGTATTCTCAATTCACGGTTTCAATTTTCGATCAGTGTGACCGGTAACCACTGTTCGCATTCATTTACAAGTTGTTTATCACACATCCTATCTACAGTTATTCAACGTTTTCTTTTCAGCGCTGCTCCGATATCTGTTGCTGTTTTGCTAGTTCTGTCGAGGATGATGACAACACCATTGCACCACAAACAGAGGATGCAGAAGTAAAACGGAAGCGTCTGGCTGAGGCCGCGGAGCGTCGTGCAGCGGACAGTCAGGCTCGTGGGTTAGCCAATCCGGAGAGTGTCAAACGAAAGCAACAACGTACGAGCGAACAGGAACGCCTAGAGGAAACACGTCCTGTAGAGAAGGGTGACTTTGGATTGCGATGGAACGTGGGCTAAATGTTTGGTCTTTCTTTTTTTCTGTTTGCCAGTCTGCTTTTATCCGTCTCGACTCAATGTACGGAGAAAATATTGAACATTATATCCACGTTCCGCTTCTTTCCCTGTTACTAGACAAACGCTATTATCTCATTTCGTTTCGTTTTTTTCGGTCGCAGTATCCTTTCAATTGCACTCTCTTGCTGATATGTGCTGAACCACACATGCCCCGTCGCTACTTGCTACAGATGACAGTTTTATCTATTTTTTTAAGGCAACAGTAAAATGGATTGACCTTTGGTACTGCGCACTTTGCTCACTGTTTTGAAAGATATTGTTTATAATTGCCAGATTTAACAAACAAAACGACGGGTTTTTAGTTCGATTTATAATCTATATGGGGTCCTCCGGAGTGACGTCGCGTGCGATCTGGCCTTTGATTTTCGTTATTATTTCTGATCTCTTAAAACTAATTTTGTCGACATTCATGTTACCAGCCGTCGGATACTGAATGCAATTTATCGCAAACTCATTTGTTCGACGTCTGTTAAAATGAGATCGATTGTAGTACAAATAGGGGAACAGTTCGCATGGAATTTCTCTGTGCCGTCGAATGTTCGATTTCAGCTATCAAAGTATGCTTCGTTATTTCCACCTCTATCGCTGCTTTTGATACGGTGACCGGCGAACTAGAACGCTACCGGCTATCGCGATCTCAAATAGTCTTCTTTCACTGCATATCGCTGTATTGTGTAGTCGTGATGTGGTTGTAAAATGGACTATCTTACTGAAGTCGTCTGTCAGTCCAGTGCTATACCGTCAAAAACCATGCTCAGAAATACACTCAGTGATAGATAACGTCGGAATCATATTGAACTACACAGTTTGGCTCTTTTTGAAGCACACACTGCTAACTAAACTAAAAGCCTAAATAATGATGCATTTCCCAGTATTTATTAAGTTGACTGAGGCCCCTCTTTGCCAAGTTCTCAGCTACCAGGCGTCACAAACCCATGGTCTATCAAACAGTTAATTAGCGCTGGTCGGCGTTCCTTATCTCTTCTCTTTATCGGCATTTTGTAATCCTTGATTCTGCTCTCAAACTAGAATGTATTTTCTCAAAAATTTGTATATGCCTTTGTTGCAAGTTGAACACACATTTGATCAGACTTCGCACTCAGATGAACCTTCTAGCCAGCCTGTTTCGAAAAAAAGCACTAGACTCGAGTTTCGCTCTTGTTAGAGCTCGTCAGTAGTGCATATCCTTGCCACTGCCGGGACTAGAACTCCTGGCCACGCTTTCATGAGGCAACCACTGCGTCATTGACCTCACATTAGGCACGACCGAATTATCATATGTGAACGCTCAACCACTTTCGCTTGTGAGTAATGATCAGGTTGCCCGATCGTCTCGATAGGAGACAGTTACTGTCTGTTAACTCCAATCGATAACCCCGCGATTAGGACTTCCTAGACAGGTCGAAATCTCCGATCTCATTAAACCTGCTAGGCGATATTTTAGATTACTGATGAGTAGTCGGGGATTTGGTTAATTTCAAGTTGAACATCACCCACAATTGATCGCAGCTGTCGCATTCAAATAGACTTTCAGACAGCCTCGTTTCTAGTACCGTTTTTTGAAAGAGGCTGACTGGAGTTTATCTGAATGCGGAGGCCGAGATCAAATGTGAGTGATGTTCAACTTAACCAAATACATGACTATCCATCAGTAGTATGTTTGTGTATTGCGTTAACCAGATTGACTTAGTTTATCGTGGGACACTCGAAAATCTGTTTTACCGTAGCGTATTTTACAACTAACGCTAATGGGACTTTGCTTTCTCGAGTCTTTCATCCTACGATGTGACCACTTTGTTCCCGTGATTTGACCATTCTGTTTTGTTTCAACAATACAATTTATATCGTGCGTAAGTTCGAACTTTTAATTTGCCAGTTGTGTTCAGGGTTTTCACACGAACCTGCTGAGTATCTAAAACTGATGGAAGTGCTCGGTTAACATCCGATGCCAAAGATGTTGATGGCGTATATTTATGTTTCTGCTACAAAACTTTTGAAAGTATCTAATTGAACCAATGCTAGCTTCCTTTGTGCACCTCCACATTTCCAATTGGCCATGCCTAGTCTCGACTCAAGCAGTCCATTTTCCAAGGATATCTTAATATTCAGTACACCTATCTCCTACAGTTTGATCACAGTAGTTTGGTACGGACCCTTTCCCATGGAAAGAGACTGGCTGTAAAAGTTTGGAAATGCGAAGTCCCTCATCAGTGGTGGAAAATCGTCAACCAAAAACTTCCACTACACATCAGAAGTAAAATGTAGTCGTTAATAGGATTTCTGTTTGACTCCTCGTGTGACCTTATCCGTCAGACGACCGCTTCGTAAACTTCAAGGTTCCACGTATGTCTGTAAGAGCGTGCCGTCTACCATGCCAAATGGCATCAGCTTCCAGTTGTTGCACACTGTCACAGTGTGGCAATAAATGTATGCTAGTGTGCATGTCATAATCATTCGATCTGGAGTGGTATCTGCTCGTTTGATGTACGTTTTATTGTCGGCTCAGTCGATATGACGTGGCAATGCCTCCAAACACGCATACACAATTTTTTATTGGTGGTCGTGTGAACAAATCGTAATGTCCCAGAAATGGATAGTAGTTCACCTGCGCAATTTTGACTGCACTTTGTACGATTTTTGTTACGTTATTAATGAAAGTATGGAAAGTGGATTAATATAAGAAGGGTGCTCAAAGTGGGTGAAGTATCGGGCTAAATAAGTGCCTTGAACTATTAGTTACTAACATTCTTTTAAGTAATCAAGACTAATAAGAAATCGATACCACCCGCCAGTTTTGAGGGTTTCATTCTAGTATTGATGGTCTCAGTTCACAATGTGCTAACGAGCCAATTGAGCCTCCTTTGCAGATTGAGTAATATCCACGTTTGAATGCACTGAGCGCATTTGAACAAACATCCAAATTAAATACCAGACAAGGTTCGCATCTATTGGAGTTGACCAGTAACGACCACATCGGACAAAAATAAATGTATATGGAAAGAATGAAATGAATCGATCGCCAACGTTTGGTTTAACGCCTGGTTAGACTGGCACGACTGTACCTAAAATGATTCATTCCGTGCGCTTTGCGATATCTACGCAACGCGAGGTTACAGCATATTTACTTTTCGGTGCACTTTTAGGTTTGTATCGTCCCACTGTTGAAACACGATCAGTTTTAGCTAGTGATTGGTAGGTTAGGTGCAACAAAAGGCGGAAGTTGGATAAACCACTGGCGCGGAATTTGAATACTATGAGACTAAATTTCTGTCCACGTTGACTGATTAAAATTTGTAGTGGGTATGCGTTAGACCCTCGTCCACTAACAATTTAAAACGCCTTTCCTGAAGAGCATCGAAACGTAGTCCCAACAGGCATCGAACTAAAGAACGCAGTGGGTTTGGAAACAAACCGTATATTTCCAGCAATGTTTGGAAATATGATAAGTAGTTAGCTCTAGCCTAGTCTGGGACCAACGGCAGCAACCAAGAGAAGAAAGAAAAGAAGCGCGAGGTGGGCTACCGCCCACTCGGCGGCACTCAAAAGCGCGCCAAGCGAAAAGTGCGTGGAACCTTCGAGTGCGTTAAACAACGCTCGAAAAGGTCCGGGTTAAACGACCTTGAAGAATGGAATAGTAGATGAGTCGTTAGGAAAAGAGCAAGCATTCGCTGCGTGCAATTAGTTGCACGACTGAAGAAAGTGGCACTGAGTTCATATCAGGCCTCCTATAGCAGGCGTACACAGAATCATGCGTACAGAACAAACAAGCGGGAAAACATGGTTGCAGCCGGGATCCTTAGAGAAGCCACACGATCGCTGGTCACTACAAATTTGATTGTTTCTTTCCCCTAAAGACTTCGGGAATTACGAATTAACTGATTCATGTTTGCTTAAGCTCCCCAGGCTTATATGTGAACTTGGATTTATCCTCCAGCGATGGTGAAAAAGATTTAACTATGGATCTTGTATAAAGTTTGTCCGCGTGAGGGATTATGCAATGCAGTGCTTTCTTTGCGACATATGGTTCCACGCCTGGTGTCTAAACATGTCTAGTTAGATTTACACAATGTTGACAGCAACAGAACTATACTCCATCCAATTTGTTTGTCTACGTCGTAGGACCGCTAGACAGGCTGATAGTTCTGTGGTTAGCACCTCACCCCATACTGTGAATGTAACATTCTCTGATCCACCGTCTTTAATCAGCAAGGTATGTAACGCGTGTTACTGACACAGTATCGTATGCATCAGTTGCTTCTGGAGCAAAATCAAAAAGGGCTGCTACGAAGATACTCAGACCTGTCACCACTGACAGCCCGTTCAAAGCATGCAAGAGGACGGCACAATTCTGAGGTCCTCCGCTCGGTCCTACCTAAGAAGCCCAATCTTACCGTTCGGGAGAGCTGCGCTGATGATGGCGTGAGGTCAGTGAAATTCTCTAGAGGTACTAAAACCGCTGCTTCTAACAAGCTGTGATCCTCTGCGCTGGAGGATTCTGTAGTTGTTAAGGTCCTCCCGGAATGTGCCGTCAACTTTTTAAAGCTCCGCGACGACCATGATCGAGAGCTTTGGAGGAGCCTTGGTGCCGAAATGGGTATTAAAGCATGTGTCCTGAATTCTATCATGAGATTGACCACAAAACTGGGTTCGGCGCACGCTGACAAACCCCGGCTAGAAAGGGTCGTGCTTTCGACATCTAATTTGGTGGACTACTCTAGGGCTCGAGTGTGCCCTGATATACCATGGGCTGAACAACAGGGACGAAAGCCCGTTAGCAGGGAATCTGTGACTCTCAATCGATCTCGCAATGCTGTCATTTAGGGTCCCCGATTCCCTTGACGACGACTCGGAACACGAAATGAGCCAGTGGTGATTCCTGTCAGCTGCACTTACTAACGTTCGAGTGCAACGTACTCCTCGTATTCCAAGCCCTAACCGGGTGAAACCCGTCCGCGACAACTGAAAATTACCGTCGTCCCGCAGGAGCTGGCATCGCACATACTGTGGTGGGAGGGTTCGCCATCGACCTCGCCTCATCCCTGGCGCGATTTCGTTTCTTCTCGATAGTTTCAAGGAACAACGGGACTTATTAAGAGCGAGTTACCGCACACGCACCAGTCGCTTTGTGGTGACTATTAAGGATGTAGTGATGTCAATAAACTTACTGCAGCTGGTTCCTATGGAGTCAGTGACCTACACCGTCGTTGCGTTTTGAATGAACCACCTCATTCAGAATCCCAGGATAACGTTCATTCGTTTACCATTAACTCTGTAAGGTGCATGTACACAAATGCGCTTAGCTTAGTAAATAAATTACCTGAGCTTCGTAAAATTTGTTTTACCGCAAAGCCCCGGATTGTTGCTATAACGGAGTCGTGGCTAAAGCACTTCCTATCTAGATTCTAAGCTCTCCTTCAAGAACAGAGTTCTTCTCTGCACAGATAGAACTGGAGGTAGAGGAGGGGGATCGGCCGTCTATGTCCACACTTCCCCTCAAGCTTTTGTAAGAATTCAATACTTAGATTTCGGAAACAGTTTGGGGCTCGACTCGTCTAAATGGTTTCGATCTTTGGCTGATAGGAGTGCTCTGTCGTCCTTCATCTTCTGAGAATTCAAAAAATGAACTCATTATCTGCTTTGGAACTCTTACTCACCTTAAGATTCTCCCATATCCTCTTGATGGGGGATTTTAACTTATCTGAAATTAACTTTCCACATTTCTCATACGCAGGCACCAAAAACTCTGTCTGCGAAATTTTTTCACAAAACTAAGGCGTTACACTTTACGAGGCACATCTCTGGTTTCACTCTGTGACATACTGGCCATAACCCGTCGCGGTTGGACTACATGATTACTAATGAGGAGATGATGGTTGATAACCTTGAAATCACCGCACCACTCGTCGCATTTGACTTCATTTTCAGCACGAGCCTGATCTGCTCAAAAGTTAGTAATCACATAAACTTTCGTAAAATGAATGTGGAGAAACTGCGTGACTACTTAGCAACGTAGTCTTGGGTGAACTTCACACCCATTTACCCTGTAGATGATCTCTGTGCAAAGCTTACTGCCATCCTTTCCGCAGCCGTTGGTGAATCTACACCATTATCAGGCCCCAAACGGAACAAGCCTCCAAGGTCAACTACGCTCTAGTACACTCAAACTAATTCTGAAGAAGCGTCATGCTTGGACGTGCTATCGATTATCGGGATCTGAAGTTGATCAAAAAATATACGCTGCTTTAAGGAATCGGTGTACGTCGCTAATTCGACAAGACCGTCTGCATTATCAACAACGTCTTACAGAACGCTTTATCGCTGACCCAAGTAGCCGTTTCTGATTTATGGCGTTAACTCGCAAAGAAAACGTTGAGGTTCCTCAACTCTTAGGCCCATCAGGTTCCACTAGCTCTGATACGGAAGCCGCTGATGTCCTCGCTGAGTTTTACAGCAGTGTTTTTGCGCAGTCACCATCAGTTCCTCAGGTTCATCTTGACACTGAAATCGATGGCACCTACACTGTGGATACATCCTCCACGGCGGTGTTGGCTAAACTCAGGTGCCTTAGGGACAGTTCTCCTGGCCTCGACGGTATACCTCCCAAGGCCTTGCGTGAAGCGGCTGAACAGCTTGCTGAACCACTCAGCTTACTGTTTACGCAATCCGTTTCCCAGGGAACAGTACCTAGCAGCTGGAAACTCGCGAGCATCACACCCGTTTTCAAGGGTGGTAGGCGTAATTGTCCCGGTGATTACAGACCAATTGCTTTGCTATCAAGCGTCTCAAAAATTTTAGAGGCGCTTGTATATGATTCGCTTCATAAGTACCTCGCCTCTCGTGACTTCTCCAATGTACAACACGGATTTCGCAAGGGCCGTTCGTGTACCACAAATCTGCTGATAGCCACTGATCAGTGGACCAAAGCAGTTGATCAAGGCAATGACATTGATGTCGTATACCTCGACTTTGCCAAGGCATTTGCTCGCGTATATATATATATATATATATATATATATATATATATATATATACGTATTGATTTGATCATGACCAATATGGGGTCAACCGAGCTGTAGTAAATAAATTTGAACCTTGCGGTGCCCGGTTGAGGCTGAGCATGCAGGTGGAAAATGCACCGTTTACGCTCACCCTGTACAGACCATTGGCAAAATATGACTCAAGTCATTGAAGAAAGCATCTGGAGAATGGAGCTGAAATCTGGCTAACATATCTCCCAAAGAACGTATTTACTACCGCTCGGTTGACCCCATACTGGCCATGATCAAATCAATACGAAGCCTTCCCTTGGTGTTGCTCAGGTTGATGGAGAAGAGTAACATATGCCATCGCGTTGACTTTATTCTATAACCCATGAATCATTATTACTTACGTCTGTTGGAATAAGATTCTCTGACACTGTCGAGAAATGTTCTACCAAACTGCAATCGTAAACCTGCCTTGTTTCATCGTGTATATCCTTGGCTTATACACCCATAAGACATTAAGTCGACTCGTAGCACATATGGCAGAAAATGTTCGTTGAACTCCTTAGAGGGCAAATTTTTCAGACCACTGTTTTCCGGAGACATTATGGACCGTTGACAGATTTCTCAAACTAAACGAACAGTTCACTTTGACGAAGAAGGGCGACTACTCATGACCCCGTTTGCATGCATACTGGGGTAGTTTGTAGTGAGATCACCTTCGACGTCCCCAAAATCCTAAACTCCCTGCGACGTGAGAGTTGCCTTACCAGTACCACCGTGCCTGTTCACATTATCTTGTGAATGTAAATTTACTACAAACCACTAACATCAAAGTTAGTGTGTTGGCGTAGGTATCGCAGTTTAGTCGTGGCTGTATAATGAATCCGCGCCATCTTACTACTATAGGCTACATTCACTAGGATAACAATGTTTTAGCTGTTGCCGTTGGGAACGCCGCCCAACCAGTCTGACGCTTGTTTGAATTCTGAAGGTCGACTGGAGTTCCGTTGACATTCGTCCTCTTTGGCGGCTGTCGTGCGGTTGTGCTTAAGGTTCTCTTACGTCCAATTCCCTAACGTCTTTGGTACATTGAAGCCTGCTTGTGAACGACGAGTAAGTCAATATTGTTTTCAGACTCGCCGTTTTTTTATTTACGACTTCCAGTTCGCGTTAACATAAGGCTGGGGAAACTTTGGGCGTACAAACCATAGAGCAAGGAACTAGCTTCACGATACGTTCCAGGTATCACAGCTAACCGCCAAACGGCGAACAAACCAATTTTCTCAGTAAATACTGTTGAACAGTTGAAGTGGATGAAAATCTGCTGCAAAATCATAAATTGCATGCTGATGAATTATTATTATTATTATTATTATATATACGGTATAAAGTTTTGGATTTTCTGTGACAATCCGGCAAAAGTGTCTATAAGGTGATGTCATACTTTGGCTTTTTTGGGAGGCAGAAACGATGCAGTTGTCCTCCACTTGAAGACGTAGTACTGCAACTTCCGGACAGAATGCAAGACAAAACGTAGTGTCCCAGCTGATAATTCCTTTACGAATCCTTTCTCGGCCACCAAACTTAGCAGAACCCTCAACACATCATTAGATCTGATTATACCTGACAGACGGGAAATGTCAGAATAAACTAAACTCTGGGCAAGTTACCTTATTCAAATTTAGGTTCCTCAGGAATGAATCCGATGGTAGAGTGATAGTCAGACATCAGGCAAAGAGCTGAAAATCTGTAGTTTCCACCTTCACATTACATCGGAGTTCGCATATGAAAACTGCTAAAGAAAATACGTGTTGCTTTACAGTTTCATACG
>LOND01001880.1:21984-35011 GCA_014220965.1 Paragonimus kellicotti | reverse complement strand
ATGCAATAACTGTGAGAAATGTTTATTCCAGTCACGCTGACACTCAGATATACTCACAGTTTAGTCAAAACCGTTCATTATCAAGTTTACTGATGTCAAGTAATTTAGTCCGTTAGAGTGTGAAAACGTTGATCTGTTTCGTTTTCATTTTGTATGACGAGTCATGTTTGACCCAAAGCATAAAGAGAGCAACTAAACTTCAAACTTCAAGAGAGGTCAACAACAGGTGGGTTATGTATAAAACGGAATGAGCTGAAAACTTCCTGACACAAAGATCAAGCGTATGGAAATTGTATTTGTTTTTTTGCGGTTACTTCTTTAAATTCTGATAGACGGGTGACTGGCTGATCTATCGGCAATCCTTCTCAAACAATGTGCTTGTTTTGCTCACTAAGTTTGCTTCCTGCCACCTTCGCATGGCTTCGTGAACTAGACGTGGGTTGTAACTACAGGGTTCGAACAACCGGTTTCCAAAATACACTGGCCACCATAAAAATGGCTTTCTTCGGTTGTGAGTCTGAGTGATAAATATTATGACCAAATGCTGTCGATATTGCTTTCAGTCTTTCTATATGCTATTCACAAGGACCTTGATGTAAGGCTGGACGGGGTGGTTTCATACATGATTGAGGATATGTCACGTGGGAAATATTTACAACTTTCCTGCGTTTGTTGACAGAGCGAAATAAAGGAATCCGATTTGCTCATTAGATTTACAGTCTCATTTCTTACGATAACTCAAAACGTATCAAATGCATCGGCCGATTCACCGTTGCTTTAGGCAGCAAGTAGGGTGACGTTTAGCTGGCATCGGTCACCGTTCGCTAGACACACTCATACAAGATTAGGTTGAACAGGAATCGACGGCCTTCTTCTGGGTACTGACCCAGTGCTCTATCAATTAGTGAGAGAAGGACCAAACTCACACATAGCCTTAATTTCCAAACCTGTTCAGTTAACAAATAAATAAAATTGGTGATAATAACCCAATAAGTCGCTCATTATGGTGGTTGTTAGATCTAAATGGCAGTTAAGTTGTGAAGTCATGAATGAAACACTTGTCTGTAATGCTTGATACTGTTTATCAGAAGAACGCGACAAATTGGATGAGATCGTGTGCAAAAAGAACATCTGCTACCTGGTTTCGTAGCTTAGGCTTTGCGTAATTTTTTGGAAGGAGCTCTTCGTACTGATAGTTACTACCGAGTCTTGATGCTATTTTTGTTCGAATTGAAGGTTAGATAAATTAGTTGACAGGCTGGATCTGGTCCATAAATCATAGGTTACTGGTCCTTCGTTGGTTTAAAGCTTCCCTAGTCTCAATCTGAATGACAGAACACAATGCTGTCAAGCTCATGTCAATCGCCCTAACTTGTGTTTTTCATTTAACAAGCAGATGTGACAAGTATTTCCGACCTCGAAAATTTCCAGCCTATAGTTATCTGGACATATAATGAATAAACATTCGGTTATGGAGAGGTTTACTTCAAGAAGTCATTGCAAACGTTGGTCACATTACTGTCGCTAACGCATCACCTTCGTTTGTTCCTTCTTGTATCATTTGCTACCCAGCATCAAGTTGGTTATTGTAATACCTATTAGGACTCATTGGACGCCATAAAATACAATTATAGACACACAGAAAACACAGCCCAAGATTCAGAAACGTAGTTTGCGCACCAGTTTTTACTGAGGTGATAGACTGTGCTATGGCCTTACATCCATGAATTGTAATCAGTAGTGGCAAGGCGGTCGGACTCAGCCACTCAGGACAGAGAATGTGAATCGTCCAGCCGAACAGGCAAAACAATATCCATCACCGTATTGTGGTTCAGAAATGCTATCTAGTGATGTGAATAGTCAGCTCAAAGCACACTGATAAGCTGTTGGTTCTGTTCGCCACCCGACTTAATGCGATCCCATGACAGGCCAGCGAATCGATAACCGAGTCAGCTGAGCAGCTTACCAGACCTTGAGGTATCGGGTGTACCCTACTAGAACCATATTTCGATTGTATACGGAAATATTGCGAACGGTCTTGATTAATCAGTAAACGATAAAGGTCCAAAATGCACGTTTTAGGGAGACATCATGCCTGAAATGGCTACCCCTTTTAATAAAGACAGAACTGAACAGTTCTAGGACAGGACTCATCATTATTAGGCATGTAATCATGAAGCAAAAACTCCCCATAAAATTCGTATACCGGATGATGAATGTAAAGAATCAGTCACCAAAGTTGTCTTGCCTATTCAACAAGACTGACACAGTAAGCAGCTGATATACCTACGCGATGATTCAGTCTACATACGGTTGCAGTTTACAACGTCTACACAGTTCTAAGTTAGCATTATAAATGAAAGTCTGGATTTCGGTGGCCCTTTAGCAGTACTCAGTGATGAGGATGACAAAATGCAAGAGGCTGGTAAGCAGTGTACAAGAAACGTACAAAGTTGGATAAACAATGTAATAAAAATTGACAGGAATACTGTGCGTTGTGAATGACACATTTAGAGAAGTCGGCAAATTCTGACATTTCTCGTGGAAGTAGATGACATATAGTAAACACTTACAGTGAATACAAGTGTCTTGTGAGAACAAGCAAATGAAAATCTCTCAAGCCTGATCATACTTCAAGTGGGCTTAACAACCTTCCCGTAGCATTAGAACGAAACTCATATAGCTCTGCAACTTCATATGGGCGTCCCTCTTCGGGCACAATGTTCCAGGTGGGCAGGGGTGCATCCAGTGATGAATCGTCGTATGTGACGCAGCGTTATGTATTGTCGAGTGATCTGAGCGGATGATTCGCGATTCGCTATTTTCGTAATGATGAAACACTTCGTGTGTTGAAGTCAAACTATTGGGTATGTGTAATGCAGCTCACTTGCACACTCGCCACAGAGTTCAGCCGCTGCTCGGTGATCTACTCTCGTGTAAGCTGTGTCAGGGTATGCATGTACAGTGGAATGACCATACCAGTCTGGCTGACCTTCAAGAGAGATCTCGACGACCGATCACGTACATTCTTCAACCGTGTTTTCCATTTGATTCCCTATTTTAATACATAGTAAACGTTTCAGGCTCTGTATGTAGGTGCTTAACCGGCAGTAAGACAAATATATGGAATTGATTTATATCTGCCGGCTGCTTACTGTTCACACAACGCATTCGGTTGACACTGCCACCTACTTATTTCGTTACACCCAAAGATCAGTGCGTCGTTTGTTTTTTGTGTGTGCATATTTTGTCCCTTTCTCCCGTTTGTCTAGTTACGTTAGAACAACGTGGTTTAATGCAGTAAAGTGAACTATCTAAACAGTCTCGCAGCAATAGACAGGATTGTCGGCAGAAACGGACTTCTGTTCACCAAATTCACAATGTTACCTTTGTTTGTTTTACTAAGGTAGACGAAGTGTAGGACTAATGGTCGTTACCAGCTAAATAGCACTCACCGTCACTAGTGGATTTTGTATTCAGATGGGATTGGGGCTGACTTATTTCAAAGGGTAGGACTAGAGTACACCAGTAGTGCACATCCTCGTCCGGACGGGAATTTTACTCTCGTTCTTGTTTTGATACGAACGTTTTAAGCACCACTTCATTGACCGCACTTCTGACTTTAATACTTCTATCTACCCTCTGGCCTACTAAGCAGTATAATAGCAAATATAGCGAGTAAATGTCATTGTATGATGCAAGGGTAGTATCAATAAATATCGCTTGTACACACATGTTACTGCTGCTCGATCAAGTCACTTTCGGCTAATGAAACGCCCCTTGAGATTTGTCAAATAGGGGGCTGCGGTATTATATTGAAATAGCTACGATCAAGAAATCATTTGTTGTACCGTTGAGAATTGATACACATAACTGAACCAGGCGTAATTGTAAAAACGATGGGAACCACAAACTTGGGGGACTCAGTTGACAATGTTATCCAGATCAATGTGGTGAAGTGTGTCGGGAATGTTGAAAGAACAGGATCCCGTTGATGCAGTGTGGAACCGTGATGTGGCAGTGCAGCTCACGCAGTCTTGTCCGTTGTACCTGGCGTGTTGGTGAGGCATCAGCTTTGCGAGTAGCGGCGGTGGAAGTCATGATGTGCTCCACGTCTGCGAGCAAAGTCGCTGGCTTTCCGATTAACGAGCATGAGAGCCAAGCAGTAGTGTCGCACGCGTGTATGCGTGCATGTGCACGTGACAGTGATAACTAGTGTGTCGACAGAAAGGACTCGCAATCAGTCGCGCGAGTGAAAGTGGAAATGCTCAGCCGAGTGTGTATGCGGCTTGGACCGGCATTGCCGGAACACGAACTATCTCGTGGCGCTCGTAAATGTGCGAACGGTCTTATTAATCACTACGATAAAGGTCCAAACATGCCACGTTTTAGGGAACAACATCATGCCGGAAATGGGGTACCCCTTATAAAGACAGAACTGAACAGTTCACTAGAACAGAGACTCATCATTATTAGGCATGTAATCATGAAGCAAAAACTCCCCATAAAATTCGTATACCGGATGATGAATGTAAAGAATCAGTCACCAAAGTTGTCTTGCCTATTCAACAAGACTGACACAGTAAGCAGCTGATATACCTACGCGATGATTCAGTCTACATACGGTTGCAGTTTACAACGTCTACACAGTTCTAAGTTAGCATTATAAATGAAAGTCTGGATTTCGGTGGCCCTTTAGCAGTACTCAGTGATGAGGATGACAAAATGCAAGAGGCTGGTAAGCAGTGTACAAGAAACGTACAAAGTTGGATAAACAATGTAATAAAAATTGACAGGAATACTGTGCGTTGTGAATGACACATTTAGAGAAGTCGGCAAATTCTGACATTTCTCGTGGAAGTAGATGACATATAGTAAACACTTACAGTGAATACAAGTGTCTTGTGAGAACAAGCAAATGAAAATCTCTCAAGCCTGATCATACTTCAAGTGGGCTTAACAACCTTCCCGTAGCATTAGAACGAAACTCATATAGCTCTGCAACTTCATATGGGCGTCCCTCTTCGGGCACAATGTTCCAGGTGGGCAGGGGTGCATCCAGTGATGAATCGTCGTATGTGACGCAGCGTTATGTATTGTCGAGTGATCTGAGCGGATGATTCGCGATTCGCTATTTTCGTAATGATGAAACACTTCGTGTGTTGAAGTCAAACTATTGGGTATGTGTAATGCAGCTCACTTGCACACTCGCCACAGAGTTCAGCCGCTGCTCGGTGATCTACTCTCGTGTAAGCTGTGTCAGGGTATGCATGTACAGTGGAATGACCATACCAGTCTGGCTGACCTTCAAGAGAGATCTCGACGACCGATCACGTACATTCTTCAACCGTGTTTTCCATTTGATTCCCTATTTTAATACATAGTAAACGTTTCCAGGCTCTGTATGTAGGTGCTTAACCGGCGTAGACAATAAATAAAATTGGTGATAATAACCCAATAAGTCGCTCATTATGGTGGTTGTTAGATCTAAATGGCAGTTAAGTTGTGAAGTCATGAATGAAACACTTGTCTGTAATGCTTGATACTGTTTATCAGAAGAACGCGACAAATTGGATGAGATCGTGTGCAAAAAGAACATCTGCTACCTGGTTTCGTAGCTTAGGCTTTGCGTAATTTTTTGGAAGGAGCTCTTCGTACTGATAGTTACTACCGAGTCTTGATGCTATTTTTGTTCGAATTGCAGGTTAGATAAATTAGTTGACAGGCTGGATCTGGTCCATAAATCATAGGTTACTGGTCCTTCGTTGGTTTAAAGCTTCCCTAGTCTCAATCTGAATGACAGAACACAATGCTGTCAAGCTCATGTCAATCGCCCTAACTTGTGTTTTTCATTTAACAAGCAGATGTGACAAGTATTTCCGACCTCGAAAATTTCCAGCCTATAGTTATCTGGACATATAATGAATAAACATTCGGTTATGGAGAGGTTTACTTCAAGAAGTCATTGCAAACGTTGGTCACATTACTGTCGCTAACGCATCACCTTCGTTTGTTCCTTCTTGTATCATTTGCTACCCAGCATCAAGTTGGTTATTGTAATACCTATTAGGACTCATTGGACGCCATAAAATACAATTATAGACACACAGAAAACACAGCCCAAGATTCAGAAACCGTAGTTTGCGCACCAGTTTTTAATGAGGTGATAAGTCCTGTCTATGGCCTTACATCCATGAATTGTAATCAGTAGTGGCAAGGCGGTCGGACTCAGCCACTCAGGACAGAGAATGTGAATCGTCCAGCCGAACAGGCAAAACAATATCCATCACCGTATTGTGGTTCAGAAATGCTATCTAGTGATGTGAATAGTCAGCTCAAAGCACACTGATAAGCTGTTGGTTCTGTTCGCCACCCGACTTAATGCGATCCCATGACAGGCCAGCGAATCGATAACCGAGTCAGCTGAGCAGCTTACCAGACCTTGAGGTATCGGGTGTACCCTACTAGAACCATATTTCGATTGTATACGGAAATATTGCGAACGGTCTTGATTAATCAGCTAAACGATAAAGGTCCAAAATGCCACGTTTTAGGGAGACAACATCATGCCGGAAATGGGGCTACCCTTAATAACAGACGAAATGACAGTTCATAGGACAGGACTCATCATTATTAGGCATGTAATCATGAAGCAAAAACTCCCCATAAAATTCGTATACCGGATGATGAATGTAAAGAATCAGTCACCAAAGTTGTCTTGCCTATTCAACAAGACTGACACAGTAAGCAGCTGATATACCTACGCGATGATTCAGTCTACATACGGTTGCAGTTTACAACGTCTACACAGTTCTAAGTTAGCATTATAAATGAAAGTCTGGATTTCGGTGGCCCTTTAGCAGTACTCAGTGATGAGGATGACAAAATGCAAGAGGCTGGTAAGCAGTGTACAAGAAACGTACAAAGTTGGATAAACAATGTAATAAAAATTGACAGGAATACTGTGCGTTGTGAATGACACATTTAGAGAAGTCGGCAAATTCTGACATTTCTCGTGGAAGTAGATGACATATAGTAAACACTTACAGTGAATACAAGTGTCTTGTGAGAACAAGCAAATGAAAATCTCTCAAGCCTGATCATACTTCAAGTGGGCTTAACAACCTTCCCGTAGCATTAGAACGAAACTCATATAGCTCTGCAACTTCATATGGGCGTCCCTCTTCGGGCACAATGTTCCAGGTGGGCAGGGGTGCATCCAGTGATGAATCGTCGTATGTGACGCAGCGTTATGTATTGTCGAGTGATCTGAGCGGATGATTCGCGATTCGCTATTTTCGTAATGATGAAACACTTCGTGTGTTGAAGTCAAACTATTGGGTATGTGTAATGCAGCTCACTTGCACACTCGCCACAGAGTTCAGCCGCTGCTCGGTGATCTACTCTCGTGTAAGCTGTGTCAGGGTATGCATGTACAGTGGAATGACCATACCAGTCTGGCTGACCTTCAAGAGAGATCTCGACGACCGATCACGTACATTCTTCAACCGTGTTTTCCATTTGATTCCCTATTTTAATACATAGTAAACGTTTCAGGCTCTGTATGTAGGTGCTTAACCGGCAGTAAGACAAATATATGGAATTGATTTATATCTGCCGGCTGCTTACTGTTCACACAACGCATTCGGTTGACACTGCCACCTACTTATTTCGTTACACCCAAAGATCAGTGTGTCGTTTGTTTTTTGTGTGTGCATATTTTGTCCCTTTCTCCCATTTGTCTAGTTACGTTAGAACAACGTGGTTTAATGCAGTAAAGTGAACTATCTAAACAGTCTCGCAGCAATAGACAGGATTGTCGGCAGAAACGGACTTCTGTTCACCAAATTCACAATGTTACCTTTGTTTGTTTTAATAAGGTGACGAAGTGTATGACTAATGGTCGTTACCAGCTAAATAGCACTCACCGTCACTAGTGGATTTTGTATTCAGATGGGATTGGGGCTGACTTATTTCAAAGGGTAGGACTAGAGTACACCAGTAGTGCACATCCTCGTCCGGACGGGAATTTTACTCTCGTTCTTGTTTTGATACGAACGTTTTAAGCACCACTTCATTGACCGCACTTCTGACTTTAATACTTCTATCTACCCTCTGGCCTACTAAGCAGTATAATAGCAAATATAGCGAGTAAATGTCATTGTATGATGCAAGGGTAGTATCAATAAATATCGCTTGTACACACATGTTACTGCTGCTCGATCAAGTCACTTTCGGCTAATGAAACGCCCCTTGAGATTTGTCAAATAGGGGGCTGCGGTATTATATTGAAATAGCTACGATCAAGAAATCATTTGTTGTACCGTTGAGAATTGATACACATAACTGAACCAGGCGTAATTGTAAAAACGATGGGAACCACAAACTTGGGGGACTCAGTTGACAATGTTATCCAGATCAATGTGGTGAAGTGTGTCGGGAATGTTGAAAGAACAGGATCCCGTTGATGCAGTGTGGAACCGTGATGTGGCAGTGCAGCTCACGCAGTCTTGTCCGTTGTACCTGGCGTGTTGGTGAGGCATCAGCTTTGCGAGTAGCGGCGGTGGAAGTCATGATGTGCTCCACGTCTGCGAGCAAAGTCGCTGGCTTTCCGATTAACGAGCATGAGAGCCAAGCAGTAGTGTCGCACGCGTGTATGCGTGCATGTGCACGTGACAGTGATAACTAGTGTGTCGACAGAAAGGACTCGCAATCAGTCGCGCGAGCGAAAGTGGAAATGCTCAGCCGAGTGTGTATGCGGCTTGGACCGGCATTGCCGGAACACGAACTATCTCGTGGCGCTCGTAAATGTCGGTCTATGTGGCTTTGGACGTTGTTTCTGTGATGCATGCGTGAGTGCGTGCGTGCGTAACGTAGTTAATGTGCCGGTTCGGCCGGTCAGATGGGGGGTGGTGAACAAACGGGGTTGAGGGAAGTTAATCTCATAACCATTAAGGTTGTCACACAGCCATGTACCGTCACAGGCTTAAGAGTCGTGTGCTAAGGCTAGCGTGATGAGTGTACATCCTAGACTCGTACCTCCACGTGATGCGATAAAGAACTGGTATCCGCACGTTTGACAATTAACATGTGCGTTCACTTGTGCTCATCGGATGGCACTAACCGACAAGTGGCCGTGAAGTTAAGACGTGCCATACTTGACAGTGGAAATCAGACTACTTCATTCGCTCAATCCCAAAAGTATTCATACCTACTGGTTTGAGTGTACCCGATCAGAATTTTAAACCTATTTCATTCTCAATCCTGCTTCATGTTGCCGTTGAATGTTTTTACTTGTCAAGTTGTTGATAATGTTTCTTAGAGAATCAGCGCAATAATGACAAATATTGGTCAACCGATGAGCGCGAGTGAAATCGACTGCGAAGTTCTATACGGATTTTCGGTTGAATTTCTTACACTTCCACCTCTTTTATCAGTCTAGTTGATACACCGACCACGTTTAATACGTACTCTGATAGCCTCACTGTCTACCTAACCTTGAGGTACTGTTATGATGACCCTATTGGACATCCCTCCAAATCCTCATCTGAAGCTGCGTTAGGTGACAAGCTTTGGACCGAGGGATAGCCTGAAAGACGACCGGAAGTGAGACGAAAAATAGTTTATACGGATTTTGTTGTGGAGAACAGTTTGCGTTATACAACGTTGCAGGACAAAAGGTCCAAAGACCAATTCATTGGACAAAGTAAAGCAAATCGTGCATGGGAAAAGACATATCTCATAGTACTATAAGCTTTACTGACCCTCGCTTGTTTGCAGGTATTTACAGATTTCAGCACCTGACGACTTAGGAAATTCTATCTGAGACTGAAGGCCATCCAGACATTGTGCTGCGATATCCAAGAATCATTTCTGCTCATTGACGCTCAATATAAAACTCTGGTTCCATATGACATGATTGCGATAATTCGTTAATATTCATTCAGAGATGTGACAACCGAGTTAATTTGAACTTCGAAAAACCAGAACATGGTACCAGAGTACATTTACGCACATGAGTAGTTCCTAGAGCGTCAGTGCATTCTTTCCTTGCCCGATACTTATGAGCATAAATTGTTTTGATTGACAGGCTCTATTTTAAAATGAGGCTACAATCTACAGCGGTGTTGTGACAACACCTGAAGCCAAGAGAAATTAGTAAAAATCGTTAGCTGTAACAGTGATAACGAATCAGATGGAGTCGTTTTCAATAATGGAACACCAGTAACAGCTGACAGTTGATACTGGTTTATCAAATTACTGGTAACATCACCAGCATCAGCACATTTTGCAAAAAGTAGACTGGACGCAACGTCAGCTCTGAAGAGCGTGATCTAATGAAGAGGAGTGTATGTGTGATTGCTTACACTTTGGCCACAGTGAGTCAGTAGTATTGGTCTTTTTCTGGGATAAAGCAAGTTAGCCGGTGACCCTCCTCGACTGTTTGTAAGAAGGTACGCAAACATCGTAATCTTATACAACTGAACGAAATCTGTTAAGAACATCCTATACAGGAATGTACGGATCTTCCGTTGTAAACAGGAACGTCGACGTTAGCTATTAGTTTTTGTCCGCAACCTTCCGACTGTAACATGTACCGGAGCAGGGCACGCCACAAACAAATCCCCTTTATCGTGAAAAAACTTAATAATAAGCTTTTTCGGAAGACGTTTTCAGATGATCGATATTAAACGGCTTATCATCTCAAAATGTGCATCATAACACTCGACTCACCATGGATCCCGATGGCTACCGGAACAAGATCCGGTTTGAGTCATCGTTTGCCTTGTCTAGACCATGTCGTTCTGAACAGTGTTGCCGATCCAGGAACATGAGATTACCAACGCTTACCAAAACTGCACCAGACGGACGAACGCAAAACATTAAACATCCATTACACTGACTGTATGTTTTACAATTTGGCTGATGAATGCTTCAGAAATTTTATGCTTTGTATATTTCATACTAGCTGTCTATATAGTCAGGCTCTTAAATGTTATGTAGTAGTTGGTTCCCTTTATAAATTTGAACAAAGCAGTAAGAAGACGGACAGTGGTAGATGTTAGCATTTCGTATTGCCTCTTCAGTACCAAATAACAATAACCAGGAACATATTTATGACACTACTGGAATGAGGTGAAGAAATAAAATGGCAAATGGGGTGGAGGACAACAGAGCGAAACTGTTAGGTTCATGAGAGTCTAAGGCTTACATATAATTGTTTTCGTACACACAATGCTAGCTTGAGACGACTAATCGCGACCGCCTCAGCGAAACGCAGGAAACGCGGATTAACGTGGCTTACTATTGTTTTGGGATTAATCCGATGACCGGTGGCCAACATGTGTCTGGCGATAGACGAAGCCGGAAGTTTGCGTGATCCCGGGACGAAGGAAGTAGACTGCGCAGTCACATCCTGAACCCATTTCGGCAGATGTTCCTTCATCCTAGAGTTCAAGCACCTATCGGTTCTGCTGATGTTACTTTCACTGCAATTACATACGGGTAAATACAGTGTGAGTTAGCGCCTATAGATTGTTCTCCTTTTAATAAAGATAACGGTAGATCGCGAGTTTGGTTGAAGACTACAATTTCAACGGCATTGTGGACTCGCATAATCGATGCGACGAGACGTTTTCTGGTTTGAAGCAAAGAATGGCCATCCTTGAAGGGCAGTTCAATACAGACTTTCTTCTTCTCAGCTGTGTGAACTTTGTCTGCTTCCATATGTTGCTGGCTGTGTCTATTGATAAATCTCAGCGGATACCCATTATCCTGCAACGTGGTTGTAAGCAGTCGAAGTTCATCAGCTAAACATTCTGATGAACAAATGCGTCTAGCACGCGTAAACAATGTTCTGACCAATGCTCGCTTGTTCTTCATTGGTGTAAAGCTTGTGAAGTGAGTGTACTGACCAGTCCTGGATGGACTTTCGACACAAACCATTTTATTGATCCATTATCTTTGCCACTGATGAGGATATCTAAAATCGATAGACACCTGTTCTTTTCCAGTTCACAAGTGACTATCGAATAAGCATGACAGTTCAACTGTCTTACCACCTCATCGATCGTTTACAGAGGCTGCGCAAACATGAGGATGTCATCCACATAACGTTTGCACACCGAAATGTCTTGAACAATTCACCTTTCTACCATCATCATAATAGTGACATTCAACTTTGATGAAAATTAGACAGCCTAGCTTCAACAGTTAATCCCATAGGAAATTTGGTACCGGATATAAGTATTATATTATTATGAATAGGTATATAGAAAAAAATTACGTAGGTCAACCATTAAGGATATACCCACTTATTTGGTACAGTAGTGTGCTGAGGATCCCCACTAATAGGGTGCCATGTCCAGCACTCTTTTCCGATGCCGCATTCAGCTGGCGTAAGGTGCCAGGTGGACAGCTGATGATTTTCGCTAGAAAAATGAGGGCGCATTCCAGCAGATTCATACAATGAGTTCACGAGACTCCTGGAGTCCACGAATAAAAAAATTAGTGAATATGACTTCTGATCGAGCTTGGTGTCCCAGATGTTATCCACGTTTGACTGAGGTAGTGGTGAAAGAATTGAGATTAATGAAGCAAATCCGTGGACCCGTATGAAAGATGTCTTTTCGATGATGCCTTACTCTCACTTGCTTACTGGTTATTTGTTTGCAGGGTATTAAACATAAGGTCTATATAATGAACATCGAGTCCTTCTTCCTCAGTTTCATTAATAATTTAGGACTGATTTTTCTCACACATTTATGTGATAGTTAAACGTCATTGTGAATCACACTTGTATCGCTGTGAATAATGATGACTGTCACCTAATGAACAGTGGTACCAGCGGGATATTTACGCCACTAATGAGTTGACCGAGTCCGTGCGATAGGCTGATTGTCGGCTGTGTTTTGCAATGGACGACTTATGGATTTCCGATCACACACAGTTGCAGGTCTGTTTGCTACCTCATCAGAGCGAATCACTGGCGCCAATGCTGTTGACTTCCTAACCAGCTAATTAATGG
>LOND01001879.1:9419-20561 GCA_014220965.1 Paragonimus kellicotti | reverse complement strand
CCAGACTAGTTTTAGCAGATGCGTTGGAGTCCCCACTGCTATCTCATCACCTTCTTTGAATGACAAGAACCTGAGATAGCCCGAGCCAGCAGGTTTGAAACTTTGGAAACTTCAGAGTGCAGTCGCGGACTTAGGTTAGAGTGAGTGGTTGTAGGCTAATAGGTCAGGATATAACCTCGGGAGTATGTTTGTGTTAGTGATGAACTGGAAACAGGAGGCCAGTTTCCTCATTAGCGTTTTCTTTCTAACGAGCTAGTTTTCTTGCTTTGTTATAAATGTGCGTCCCATCTGTTTGTTACTTTTGCTAACGGATGACCTCCCAGATGCGTAAGCAGCTGTCATTTCCCAAACTTTTTCGAATAGCCAAGCCTCTGTGATTGCCTTCATGCTACATTTGAGATTCTGAGGTGCCCTCGCAATCCAGAATGTAGACTTCCGGGTAGAATTTTCTGTCTTATGTCTAGTTTCCCGATGGGTTTCTCGATTTTCAGTTTTTTATGTTCACGGATCAGTGCACCACAAGCACTGGCACGTGATTTCTGCCACGCCGTTGACATTTTGGTCAACCAGAATTGGATCGCTTAATCTTAAATGGGATGCAGAATTCAGTATTATCGAAGAACGGCAATGTCGTTGAAACACGCAAGCAACCAGTGTCCGCAGTCGCAAGACACATCCTGACCACTGGTCACGTCATCGACCCGACCTTGTGCATTCAGAATCTTATTACGTCATCCCAATCCAAGATTCTTGAGGTTTCGCCGGGACAGTCGTAATCAGTCGAATGAAGCCAACGTTGTGTGTTCATAAACAAGAACTTAGTGTTCTTCATAACCCATCATCATCATCATCATCATATCAGCCATGAGCCTGACCAAAGGTACTGTGGCTCGGGCTGCCGCTCACCTCAACAGTGACGTGGAATATCCTAGAAGAAAACGTTACTAAGAAGGTTGAAAATTAATAGAAGTCTAAGCAAAAGAACTAGAAATGGTATGGATGCAGGTACGCCATTGACTGCGACACGCCGCCATCTCGGATAGCGTCTCTAACCAGCGGTTTGAGTGATCACGAGGACCCCATCCAGGCAGGCGACACCTACCCACTTTACTCAGTGGAGCAGTCAGGGTTCTCATATTTCGTGACCACGTTGTCGCTTGACCACCACGTGGTTTCACCCAACTGTTGGTGGTCTCAGTATATAATGCCCGGTACGGTAAACGCTCAGCTGGCATGCGGAGTACGTGACCTAACCATCGCAGGCTGTGCAACGTGAGTAGTTGACCGATCGATCGCGCATCCCGAGCGTTCCGGAATACGCGCCGGCGAACTGCCGTATTGCTCACGCGATCAGTCCACTTAATGTGGGGCGGAGACAACGATGGTCAAATACAGCAAGCTTGTTGATATCTTCCTTGCGAACAGGCCACGTCTCCGAACCATAGAGCAAAACAGAACGCACAAGCATTATATACTCTTCCTTTCAGCGACAATCGAACGTCTTTCCGACGCCACAGATGACGCAGGTTGGCAAAGGCAACTCGTGCCTTTGCTATCCTCGTTGATATCTCATCAGCAATATTACAAGCTGACGAGATAATGCTACCCAAGTAGGTGAAACTGTCCACAGTCTCAAGCGGATTACCTGCAATAAAGAAAGTAGGAGTGGAAATGCCCCAGTCTTGAAGTAACACTGCATGTGTTCTTTCGTACGTTATCAATAGTCTGCTTCTGCTTTGTACATTTTTTTCCACCATTAAGGTTAAAAAATTGTGTCACTCATTTCGGTATTACACATGCATCGAGCGAGTTTCGTCGTTACTTTTTTGTTTGCATTCCTACAGTCCATTGCTACTAATCTATTCACCATTTTCGTATTTTGGGTTTGACAGGCAAAACATCCTTCACGTGAAGTGCACATACCTTAGAGTTTTGGAGCGCCGATCGATACGGTGTTTATGCGTTCTTTTTTTGACGTAGATCAACTTAGGAAGTTGCTAACTTCGGCAATATTTGTGACTACAAAACCTGTTCGTTTTCCGTGTGAATTTGCAGTGGGGAAAACTCTTTTCGTTATTTTGCATTCTGGAAATTCCCGTCGAACCCGATTATTATACATTCGGGACCGGAATTTCAGTCCACATATGCAGCGGGGTATTCACACAAACGTTCTGTACACTTCCATCCGATTCCGTCTGTTTGGCTGACGTATTCTATCGCAGATTTTCGTCTATTTTCTTGCCTATTCCATCGATGTTACGCGAGTAATGACGCGTTCAATCTCGGGTCACCCGTGATCCATCTATTATGGGCTCGACCGTGTCCCACAGCCACGTTGAGACAATCTGACCTAATCATTCATCACACCAGTGACCTTGACGCATCAAGACGGCTGATGTTTCATGACTTTAGTATTGCGTTTGCCCTGGTCGATTGCCTCCGTAACTAAGATGAACCTATTGCTTAATTCTTTTAAAAAATGAAAATTCAATATTGATAAATGGATTGAGAATAACACAACGTTATGAGCAACTTGCTCATAACGTTGTGTTATTCTCAATCCATTTATCAATAACATGTTAAACACGACGCCCAAACTGTTTGACTTCATTCGTACTAAATTTGGTGCGGATATCTTATAAAATTCAATATTGTATGCACGGTTTCAAGAACAATATTTGAAAGGCTCTATGGCTGGACTGTTGTGAAAAATCGTTTCCCCCGATCAACAGACAGGAGTGCATAGGTAACCATCTCTCCCGCCTGTGTCAGCTTGTGAAACTGGGACAGTGAACATCTACAGAATTTTTTTTCGTCTGGTAAAATGCGACCTAAATTCGCGGTATAACGGAAGCTGTGTATGGTAGTATACGGCAGTTGGATTCTGATTCAACAAACATCTAACAGACGATAAATGGATTGAGAATAACACAACGTTATGAGCAAGTTGTAATACTCTACGTTTCAACCACCTCGGGTGGCCTTCCTCAGGAGTGTTGTAATCGAAATGTTGAACACGACGCCTAAACTGTTTGACTTCCTTCGTACTCGATTGAGTGCGGATATCTTGCATCTAACAGACGAGTTTGACACACAGCGAAATAGTTTTAAATGCGAGGTATTTTTATCATCAAGTATAACGTTATTTTCGGAATTCCAGCAAGCACCCAGATGCGTTGCCTGAATCTGTCCCCTTGGCAATGAACGTTAATTGTTGCTAACTTTAGAGGACGATTATTGACTAAAGGTTGCAACCAGAACACCCACTTGATCAGGGCCTCCGCATTCAGATAGGTCTTTTAGTCATCCCACTTTCAGAAGAAGTACTGGACTCGATTTTCGGTTTTATTAGAGCTCACAAGCAGTGTATGTTCTTGTCCGGACCGGGATTTGCACTCCAACTCCCGTAATGGTAAAACCAGCGTGGTCCACGAAGTAGAGTAATAAATAAGTACAATTCTTCGGTGAATAAAATGAATGGAAAACAAACACAAAGATGATTGAGCTTTATGAAAACGATGAGTCAACTAGCTCATGGATACAAGCTAGCTATCTACCGCAATGCACTGCCATGTGAGAGGGTGTTTTCAACTATCGGTGTGGGTGATCGAGAACTCACCAACCAGCAGGTAGACGACATTTACCAACCTTGTTCAGTGGAGCGGTCAAAGCTTTTGCAGCCCATGGCCACGTCCACGCCTGGCCATCTTTCAGTCCTTGCCAGCCATCAGCGTTCACGCTGAATACTTCGCAGTGCTGTTTGAATTCCGACTTGAGCAAGTTCGAAAGTTATGTAAGAGAGAATAATCGTAACTTTCATCTTATTAAGGGAGGCAGTTCTCATCGATTGCTCAAATTGGCGAAGACAAACCAGTGGATGAGTTATACGAGATATTTGATCGATTCTGAGTGATTTTCAGCATACCACTTACGCATAAAACCTCGAATGGCTTTATCTAGGTGCCTGACTGCTTCGGGTCTTTTCCGTCCCTGCAATTATCCTAAAGAGCTAACACCTGTTTCCTAGTAGTCTAGTTATCCAAGATTTACAAAATAAAGTCCTATCATCCCTTGCACAACCAATGTTCATAATTAATGGTCGAGTATGCAGACTTGTTCACTAATAGGGTTTAAGAAAGGATAAACCTGCTGCGCTTGACGGTGCTGCACACGCCTACAGACAGAATCGATACTCCGTTGAAACAACCGTGGATGGGTACTCTCGGTTTGTACAACAGATCAAAACTGGCCGCCTGGCAGTTCTACACACCCTTGTTAGTCACATCATTTCTTAATGGTTGTTCATACTCACGGTCTTGTTTTATTCACTTTATTTTCAGCTAACATGAATGGGTCCATGTTTCCAGGCCCGCTGCAAGATACGGACAAAGTGAAACGAGAGCGATTGGAGAACAGGGTACTTAAGTCCACCATTGCCATCAGTGTGCTTGCCTTTGCATTCCTTTCTGTTGGAATCGGATTGCTGGCCGTCTACGGTCATCTGCTATGGACTAACAAGTGAGCGAAAGAAAGAANCGGACCATTCAATGTCACTTCAGCATCCAACATCAGGATTGGACAAGCAGTTTCCGTGTTATATCTTTCGTTATTCGCCAAGTTCTTTGTTCTGCATTAGACCGATGGGATCACAGCTCGCGGCGTTGCATGCGTCTCTGGTGTCAGCCAATGACGGACCCCGGTTTCTTTACTACTGATGTACATACGTAACATCTGCTTACTGCAACCAGTCGGTCTTCTCTTTATTAGGTACGTAAGAGTATAATTTCTAGGGCCACTCGAAGTATCTAATTCCGAGTATTACATCCATTCGCGGTAACAGTTATGCCGGTTCCCTGGTAGTTTCAACGATGTTCTTCGTTGAATCCTTGAAAATGGGAACCATAATAAGTTCACCCCATTTAACAAGGACGTCCCCAGTTGCCCAGACTAGTTTTAGCAGATGCGTTGGAGTCCCCACTGCTATCTCATCACCTTCTTTGAATGACAAGAACCTGAGATAGCCCGAGCCAGCAGGTTTGAAACTTTGGAAACTTCAGAGTGCAGTCGCGGACTTAGGTTAGAGTGAGTGGTTGTAGGCTAATAGGTCAGGATATAACCTCGGGAGTATGTTTGTGTTAGTGATGAACTGGAAACAGGAGGCCAGTTTCCTCATTAGCGTTTTCTTTCTAACGAGCTAGTTTTCTTGCTTTGTTATAAATGTGCGTCCCATCTGTTTGTTACTTTTGCTAACGGATGACCTCCCAGATGCGTAAGCAGCTGTCATTTCCCAAACTTTTTCGAATAGCCAAGCCTCTGTGATTGCCTTCATGCTACATTTGAGATTCTGAGATGCCCTCGCAATCTAGAATGTAGACTTCCGGGTAGAATTTTCTGTCTTATGTCTAGTTTCCCGATGGGTTTCTCGATTTTCAGTTTTTTATGTTCACGGATCAGTGCACCACAAGCACTGGCACGTGATTTCTGCCACGCCGTTGACATTTTGGTCAACCAGAATTGGATCGCTTAATCTTAAATGGGATGCAGAATTCAGTATTCTCGAAGAACGGCAATGTCGTTGAAACACGCAAGCAACCAGTGTCCGCAGTCGCAAGACACATCCTGACCACTGGTCACGTCATCGACCCGACCTGTGCATTCAGAATCTTATTACGTCATCCCAATCCAAGATTCTTGCGGTTTGCTGAGGACAGTCGCAATCAGTCGAATGAAGCCAACGTTGTGTGTTCATAAACAAGACTTAGTGTTCTTCCCTAACCCAAGGATTGACTGTCCATCCCACCCTCTAATTGTTCGATATAAAAAATCCATTCATGTCATTTTAAATTTGGCACTGACACATCAGTACAAATTGCTTGTACTAACCAGTTTTGTGTTCAAACTGCAAAATTGGAAGAGTTTTTCTGGCTTACAAAACGGGGTTCTGTGCAGCGTAGCTTCTCATTCTTATCCATGGCCAATGTAAATGGAGAGGTTTGCCGAGATTTCCGATTGTATGTGGACTGAGGATGTTGCTAGGACCACTAAACGTGGGCAGCAAAGGGATTAATGTTCTCAACCAAAGACTTCGGTTCAACAGCGGGTTTCACACTGCTGTGCGCAGATGCAGTGGAGTGGGATTACCGTTGATCTCTAGGAATAAGAAACAACTCGGAGTGCAGTAGAACCCCATTTCATCTGTCTGTTTACTCCCCTGGCATGAGCGATTCTGTCGGTGTGACCATCACACCAGTTGATCTTCGCAAGTCGTCAAACCGCGCAGACGTCCAGTCTGTTCGTGATAGTTTACCTAATTTCTCCCAGTTTACGGGACTGTTGTCTACAATTTTCTACTAAGCTGCAAGCGTATTTATTAGGGTTTTTCCGTAGCGTTGTCACATTTTTCGGCACGTAACTGTTTTATTCTAAACCACGTCTATTTGCTGGCGGATTGCGGCTAAAAGAAACGTAAAGCTTATTAGAAAGATGTATGTGATCTCTCGGAAGATCTGGTTTGTGATACAGGCTAGTGTGTGGCACTGTCGCACTGATTGATTTATTTCATCCCTCGCTCTTTTTCACTTACTGCTTTCTGTCATGTCAGTATTAATCAATATTTAATCTGACACTGTTGTGTGATATCTTTTAATCGAACACTCGCCTGTGGTGTGTCTGCACTGCGCAACGTGACTTTTGTGATTCATATTCATCATGTGACACTAGACCCATGCGACTTTCTGGCCCAGTTTCCGTCTGACCTACGGTATCTAATCGATCATTCGCTACCGAGGTTTTAACGATTACTTGTTCGCACTGATCTCGTTGGCGCACTTACTTTTCTGTTGAACTGCGTGTGTCATGTGCATTTGGTTGATTTTCCACTTGTGGTGTGAACTAGCACGCCCTTCACATTAGTTCGAACTGGTAATTTAATCGTCAGTATTTAGGTCATCTGATTTTGCACGCTGCGTAACTGAAAATACCTTGTGGCGTAAAAGTAAGGAACATTTAATTTGTGACCTTACTTTTGTCCATTTTTCAGGCTGTAAGACAAGGTGAGTGGTTTTCTAGGCAGAATTGAAGTCCGCCAGTATTTCGTTGAAGCTTTTCAATTCAACCGTCGTACCAATAATATCGTACATATTACATTTATGAAGCATGAACGACTTCATGTGATTAATTAATGAACTGCTTCCAAGCTCTATCATAAATATCATCCGATGAATGGCTTGAGGATGACCCCATTACTGTTCCTTCCTTTTGATAGTAGTAGTTGCCATAAAACGTAAACTGAACGTTGTACGTGCAACGATGTAATAGCTGTTTTAGCTCTTCTACTGGTGTCCACACGCTGATTCTATTACTCTCAGTCTACCGACCTACACACTCAAATGTCTCGTTCTGAGTGTTACTTTAAAGATAAATGTTACATGAAAAAAAAATGAACGCTTCTATATCATGTTTTGAAAAATTTAAAAGAATTTCTTGGATTATTAATCGATTTTTTTAAAATCTAACTGGTTCCAGGAATTCTGTCTTTACGCAATACTGGGAGATACACGTATCTGAGTTTAATCACAATGTTACTCCATCTTGGATAGCTCATAAAGTTGAAGGATTACAGTGACTTGTCTAATTTTTTCAGAGATAGCCGAATCAATAAATCCCTTTTACTTCATACATCTTAATGTTTTTGTTACTGTTTTTTCACCACCCAGTGTTTTGTCTCTTTCATTTTCTTTGTCAACCACTGATTTTGTGTACCAGTAGTACATCCGTTTTATTTCCGTAAGGTGTTGATTCTTGCACGTCTGTCATGTCTGGATGTTGTTATTACTCTCGTTCCGTCCTAGGGACTCCAATGAAGTTAGGTCAGCAAGTGTCTAGTCACGATACTAATAACATGACTGAACTGCCGGTTTATTTAAACATCACAACGTTAAGAGCTAATAATGTTTCAAAACTGCATAATTAGTCAAAGATTGTGAAAATAATTTTCTAGACGTAACTTTTTAAATCTACCTCTTCGACAACAAAACTTCGGTCGTAATGGTAAAGCTTCAAGAGCTAATTCATCCAATGACAGACAGGAAGAATCATACAATGTTGCTCCTCAGTACGGCGTTGTCTGGTTCATTTATGTACCGTGAACAGGTCCGACTTAGTCATGTCTTTATTGGGTTTCATCACCAAAATATACTCTTGGGTATCAAACCTATGACTTGTGAATATGACCAACTACAAACAACTGATCGATTTCGTGTCATGTGAAAAACCAGTTGTCACAGCTAGAAAAAAGATAGTGTGGATCAAGTACGGTCATGTTCTCAATTCAAGTTTTACCCCGTCGACTGATTATTGTTGTGCAGTATCGAAACCACTAGGCTTGTTCGTATTATGTCTTATCGTTGTGTCCATTTCATGTACCGACCGACGTGAAATCACATGTTATCACTCGTTCCCATTGCTTCCCATTCAAAATCTTCTTCGTGTGTATATTCCAACCTCTTTCTCATGTTGGCTTATGTCAGGCAACTGCATGTGTTCTTTCGTACGTTATCAATAGTCTGCTTCTGCTTTGTACATTTTTTTCCACCATTAAGGTTAAAAAATTGTGTCACTCATTTCGGTATTACACATGCATCGAGCGAGTTTCGTCGTTACTTTTTTGTTTGCATTCCTACAGTCCATTGCTACTAATCTATTCACCATTTTCGTATTTTGGGTTTGACAGGCAAAACATCCTTCACGTGAAGTGCACATACCTTAGAGTTTTGGAGCGCCGATCGATACGGTGTTTATGCGTTCTTTTTTTGACGTAGATCAACTTAGGAAGTTGCTAACTTCGGCAATATTTGTGACTACAAAACCTGTTCGTTTTCCGTGTGAATTTGCAGTGGGGAAAACTCTTTTCGTTATTTTGCATTCTGGAAATTCCCGTCGAACCCGATTATTATACATTCGGGACCGGAATTTCAGTCCACATATGCAGCGGGGTATTCACACAAACGTTCTGTACACTTCCATCCGATTCCGTCTGTTTGGCTGACGTATTCTATCGCAGATTTTCGTCTATTTTCTTGCCTATTCCATCGATGTTACGCGAGTAATGACGCGTTCAATCTCGGGTCACCCGTGATCCATCTATTATGGGCTCGACCGTGTCCCACAGCCACGTTGAGACAATCTGACCTAATCATTCATCACACCAGTGACCTTGACGCATCAAGACGGCTGATGTTTCATGACTTTAGTATTGCGTTTGCCCTGGTCGATTGCCTCCGTAACTAAGATGAACCTATTGCTTAATTCTTTTAAAAAATGAAAATTCAATATTGATAAATGGATTGAGAATAACACAACGTTATGAGCAACTTGCTCATAACGTTGTGTTATTCTCAATCCATTTATCAATAACATGTTAAACACGACGCCCAAACTGTTTGACTTCATTCGTACTAAATTTGGTGCGGATATCTTATAAAATTCAATATTGTATGCACGGTTTCAAGAACAATATTTGAAAGGCTCTATGGCTGGACTGTTGTGAAAAATCGTTTCCCCCGATCAACAGACAGGAGTGCATAGGTAACCATCTCTCCCGCCTGTGTCAGCTTGTGAAACTGGGACAGTGAACATCTACAGAATTTTTTTTCGTCTGGTAAAATGCGACCTAAATTCGCGGTATAACGGAAGCTGTGTATGGTAGTATACGGCAGTTGGATTCTGATTCAACAAACATCTAACAGACGATAAATGGATTGAGAATAACACAACGTTATGAGCAAGTTGTAATACTCTACGTTTCAACCACCTCGGGTGGCCTTCCTCAGGAGTGTTGTAATCGAAATGTTGAACACGACGCCTAAACTGTTTGACTTCCTTCGTACTCGATTGAGTGCGGATATCTTGCATCTAACAGACGAGTTTGACACACAGCGAAATAGTTTTAAATGCGAGGTATTTTTATCATCAAGTATAACGTTATTTTCGGAATTCCAGCAAGCACCCAGATGCGTTGCCTGAATCTGTCCCCTTGGCAATGAACGTTAATTGTTGCTAACTTTAGAGGACGATTATTGACTAAAGGTTGCAACCAGAACACCCACTTGATCAGGGCCTCCGCATTCAGATAGGTCTTTTAGTCATCCCACTTTCAGAAGAAGTACTGGACTCGATTTTCGGTTTTATTAGAGCTCACAAGCAGTGTATGTTCTTGTCCGGACCGGGATTTGCACTCCAACTCCCGTAATGGTAAAACCAGCGTGGTCCACGGCGAATGGTGGACTTAAGTACCCTGTTCTCCAATCGCTCTCGTTTCACTTTGTCCGTATCTTGCAGCGGGCCTGGAAACATGGACCCATTCATGCTAGCTGAAAATAAAGTGAATAAAACAAGACCGTGAGTATGAACAACCATTAAGAAATGATGTGACTAACAAGGGTGTGTAGAACTGCCAGGCGGCCAGTTTTGATCTGTTGTACAAACCGAGAGTACCCATCCACGGTTGTTTCAACGGAGTATCGATTCTGTCTGTAGGCGTGTGCAGCACCGTCAAGCGCAGCAGGTTTATCCTTTCTTAAACCCTATTAGTGAACAAGTCTGCATACTCGACCATTAATTATGAACATTGGTTGTGCAAGGGATGATAGGACTTTATTTTGTAAATCTTGGATAACTAGACTACTAGGAAACAGGTGTTAGCTCTTTAGGATAATTGCAGGGACGGAAAAGACCCGAAGCAGTCAGGCACCTAGATAAAGCCATTCGAGGTTTTATGCGTAAGTGGTATGCTGAAAATCACTCAGAATCGATCAAATATCTCGTATAACTCATCCACTGGTTTGTCTTCGCCAATTTGAGCAATCGATGAGAACTGCCTCCCTTAATAAGATGAAAGTTACGATTATTCTCTCTTACATAACTTTCGAACTTGCTCAAGTCGGAATTCAAACAGCACTGCGAAGTATTCAGCGTGAACGCTGATGGCTGGCAAGGACTGAAAGATGGCCAGGCGTGGACGTGGCCATGGGCTGCAAAAGCTTTGACCGCTCCACTGAACAAGGTTGGTAAATGTCGTCTACCTGCTGGTTGGTGAGTTCTCGATCACCCACACCGATAGTTGAAAACACCCTCTCACATGGC
>LOND01001878.1:14472-32300 GCA_014220965.1 Paragonimus kellicotti | reverse complement strand
CTAAGTAGAATATACGTTAATATTTTTGAAATCAACTGGACACACACTACCTGTGAACCCTCATAGTATACTTTATATTGTAAAATATGACCAGATGAGTTTTGGACAGTTCTAATATGTTATTCTCAGTAAGTTTTCAAAATGAATGCATTTCCAATCTGAGCAAATTTGGTTGTGCACCATTCAAAAAGCTTCTTATGATTACAAGTAAACTATCGCGTGACGTCTGGTAAACGCCTCTGTTTTCATACATTTAACCAGCATTTTTTATTGGAAGAAGGAAGAACTTGGAGTTCGTTGGGCTTCATCGCCCAACGACGATCTCAAACGATCGCCTGTTTATCAAAATGCATCAGCCTACATCCGTAAACCAGAAAAATAAATTTCACTCCTTTTTTTCAAGCGCTTGGTTAAACGACCGAATTCCTGCGCTTCATTGGGGTTTAGACGACTACGTGTTGATTAATGCGGTTGACAACTGAGCGAACGACTAATTTTAAACTCCCGAAACACATGATAACGAACTCCTGTTTCAGTTGGTCATACTGCATCCTTAGACATGTAAAGGATGAAATACCGAGTTAATTCGTCTTGTATGCTGGCACTAAAACAACTGTTTGCAATCGCCGGAGCAAATGGAGTTGCCACGCGCAGCCATTCGGTCGGTCACATGTTCTAGGAACATAACCAGGTGTAAGCGCATGTGGATAGACAAATGCACACACAGTGATGAGTAGTGCCAGTTGGGTGATGTGAAGCACGCCATAATCCGGTTACTTGGAGGCTCGATGGTGGGTTTTCACGCGGTCGAGTGTTCAGGTGCTGATATGTTCGAGGAATCTTCCACTTCAAACGGCCATTATGGGCAAGTGTTATTTCGGGCGCCTTTTCAGTTGTAAATGTACAGTCAGGCAGACGAAAACAAGAAAGCAAAATGTACTCATGCCAAGTATTAATGTTACTATTAACTGTACTGCTGATTAATATTCAAGTTAATTGTCAAGTGTTTAACATTTGGTTGTATTCAGAGGTCGGTGGTACTTTTAACAATGGCCCGATGATGAAAATTCTTTTGGACCGTACACAGGACAGATTGGGGACTGTGGAAGAATATATTCAAGTTGGATTTAAAACCAAATCAAAACGAGGCATCCTCATGGAGATGCGTGGTTCTGGTGATACTAACTACATTATCGTCAAGGTAAATAACAATGGTGGAATCACCATCGAGTTTGACGTTGGATTCAAACGTTTTGAAGTCACCACAAACTATGATATTGATCTTTGTAATGATCAACATCATATGGTACACGCATGGAGGACAGACATGGGCACGAAGTGGCATTTGAAAGTGAGTTCTAAATATACCATGCTATGATGAAACTTCCGAGTAAGTATTGGGTATCCACAAGGGGTGGCGATAAATATGTGAATAGTCTATCGAACAGATTGGGAGATTGTGTACATACACTTGTTAGCACGTGAATATCCACTTGATGGGTTCAAATATCCATTGTTACCTAGTCCGGTATTTGTGTTTCACTCAGTCATTGTGTATAATATACCGGAATTACAAAGGGTCGCTGCTCACATGTGTTGGATCATCCACTGGAAGGTTCGTTGCGAACTTAACTCAATGTGATTCAGGCGAAAAAATCCAGTTTGAACAGCCTGATTAAGATGCATTCCAGACATGCTGTGTGCACGACGGACGTGATCTGGTCACTCAGACTACCATGCAGTAAAATATAGATCACTGAAGCACCACGATTGAGTGCAGTTCTTGCGACATCCCAGTGCCTATAAAATCAAAGACAATTCCGTTCAACAATGATCCCATATTTATTTTATCCCAGGGGTCATGGCGAACAGAACAGTATAAGTCTCTCATTGGATAGACATTCGTGAGCATGTATGCTTAAGATCTCTTGACTTAGTCGGTAGGTGGTTTACAACAGTATCCTGTGTTTTGCACTTGCAACCAGCATTTTTTATTGGAAGAAGGAAGAACTTGGAGTTCGTTGGGCTTCATCGCCCAACGACGATCTCAAACGATCGCCTGTTTCATCAAAATGCATCAGCCTACATCCGTAAACCAGAAAAATAAATTTCACCCCTTTTTTTCAAGCGCTTGGTTAAACGACCGAATTCCTGCGCTCAAGATCTCACAGATAAACTTGAACATCCTGCTATGCATTTTCGCTTCGTTTCTTATGTTTATTTTATCGGTGGTTCATATAAAACCACCATGTAGTTCGAAGGTTCTATTCCTGCTTCCACAACATGTACGGGGGATAATCTAGTCTGTTATCAGTCGTAGAATAGTCATTTCATGCACACCGTAAGTTATCTCCAAATCAAAACGCAGAACAAAGATTTTCTTCATCAAAAACATGCCTTAAGTATTTTTAACCCTTCCTGTTCACAAGCATAACCAAGCAATCATAGGTTATGATAAACCTGAATGAATTTTTAGCTGTAAACAGCAAACATGATTGCCCTCTTGCTGAATATGTCTCAGTGGTTTCATAAACGGTTGTGACCCGCTGATCAGCAATAACGATAAGTGGCTAGCGCACGAATATACGAATCGCGGATACGTAGCACGATACCCGAAAACCCCAGAAGGACACAGGTGACCTTGACTTCCAGTCGAGAATATATTCGCAAACGAAAGGCAACATAACAGACCGGCGTCTGCGTGTATATAGTCTTTGAACAGCCTTGAAAAATCCCACCTGAATTGATGCATTAAAAGTGGGATGGGCCAATCAGAGACGCAGGAGAAACGTGCGCCAAAATTAAGTTTTGGCACGTTGTGGCGCGAAAAGATAAATTCAAAATCACAATTTATTTTTCGAAGATAGCTCGAAAAATAAACCATTTTTGGGGAAAATAGACTTTGTCCAAAATAAAATATTTCAAGTCTGCATACATAACTGTTTACATAATTTCAACAGTTAAGTCAGGTAATGTTACTGAATTTCGTTTCGTTGTTTCAGCAATTTGCTAAAGATTTCTCGAGTATCCGATTAGGAAGATGGAAATTTATCCACACAATCTAGGTTGAAACCATGGCTAGCAAAATTGTTCGACTTATTTTATGAAACTCAAGTTTGAATTTCACGTTGATTCAGTGCAGTTATTTCAAAAACGTCATGGTTCATGTATTACACTAATTTGAACAATGGACATATATATTGTTACCGCCTAACACGAACCTTGCTATTCGGACTACTGAGCTGCATGCTAAATCTGGTAAGGCATGACATCCGGATGGTTACTTCCCAGTTTGCTACTGTTATTTACGTTGGAAACGAAGTAGGGCTCACATGATGGAACTGTATACATGCAATGAACACTGTTAATTAGGCTATATAAAGTTAACTATTGTTACAATTATGTGTACACATCAGTCTGATGAATCGCGATCTCAATTTGTCATCAGTTCACTTTAGATTCACACGTGACCATCGCGTCCATACTAGCACAGCAACGACATTGAAAATCAGTGATCATGCTGAACAATTACCCATATTGGTTGCCAATTAATCTGGTGTCTAATATCTACAACATTAGTTTCCAAACCTCAAGTGATGAAATATTTTGTTCACTGCATGAAATGAATAAAAAGTACACGAAAAAAAATTGTACAACAACACATTCTTTCAGTTACAATGTGTCAAAACCAAAGGAGAAATGTTTCGCAACGTTTCGACTGTTTGGAAGACTNGTCTTTCTACTTAGTTTAATTACCAAACATTCCTCGGTAGAGGCTTATAAAAAAGTTGCCGTCGGCTAAATTTGACAGTGTCATAATTTATCATGTCTTTATATCAGGTTTGTCGACTTATTCCTCTCTTAATTAATACATTTCTCATTTCGAGGCAAGATTAGTGGGCAAGTTTTATCGTCAGAGACGAACTATTGTTGAATGTTTGAGAAGACAACCAATAACAGTATCAGTAATGACAATGACTGTTTGGTGTTGGATGAAAACTAGTGACTTACTCGAAGCAGTTACAATCAGGATAGAAACTGACATAAATCACACAGCGGAGACTATGGATGAACTAATGTGACCTAACTTGATGTTTTCTTAGTGTGTCTTTTTGCTTTACGATTTACAGTTGTAGTATGTATACTGCTTTTTAAGCCTATACAGCGGGGCTTGACGGGTTTCAACCGATGTAACCATGGGACTAGATTTCATCGGTATTTGAGAATAGTTTGTATATGTAATAATCCTGAACTAAAGCTAGATGTAGGTTATCTGGATCATAGGCTTCTTGCTTTATAATTTGGAAGCGTTTCAACGATCTCCTGTTTAGATGATAAGTTAACAATTACTAACCTGTGAGTCAGGTCTATAGCTTTTTGTGGTCAGTTAAAATTGTTGTGCCTAAGTGAGCTCTATAGTGGTTCGTCATTTCCTTCGTATACTCTTGCATTAACATGTGAACTGAATTGTGTTTTTTTCAAGTAAGCATTTCGAAGTGCACCTGGTCACCTGGTGAGTCTGCTTATAAAGCCCGCTTGACCCTGGAAATTTTCGTTTGCATATGTTTACAAGCAGTCTTGTCAACACGGACTCAATAGACCATAAGAATTTCATGAACAGTGAAAGAACTCCAGGTAGATTTAGGTTTCTTATGGGATACGCCATGTGCAATAGTGGAACCTGCGAGCGTGTAGCGCCGTGAATAAATTATCATAGATCGTTGGCGTCAGTGAACTCTGATGACGTCGGCTGGAAATCGGATGTACTTAGACTATAAATCCCGCTGAATTGCAAGATAATTGCCATATTAGGTGACACAAACAGAATCGAGATGAACCCTCCATTTTTGTCGGTAAACTGTAGTACAGCTTTATCAACAAAAGTGTTAACATTGTGGTCTATAGTACTTGGACGTTATTACTGAGAGAAAGGAAGAAGTGTTGAACAGATGTGGCTTTCAAGTCCTAAGTTGGTATTTTCAAGGAACCAACGACTGTGATTGCACACTTATATACATCACCCTCGTCAGTTTTCAGACAGAGTGTCCAGAGATAACTAACCACTGAAACCACTTTCATCACCTCTTATTCGAACAATTTCAGTATTCTTTCCTCAGTACTGAAGCTTACGGACTTTTCTACCATGTCCACCTCTTGTTACGGCTTGGCTATATTTTTTGTGAGTTTAGACGTAAATATAGAACCGGTAATTTATATAGTCCCTGCTGATTTTGTCTGAATCTTCTACGTCTAGATTCTGTCACTATTGGTTGTTGTAATTTTTTGTGAATTACGGCCTTGATCATTGCACTTATGTAGTCCAACCATCGAGTAGAGTAGCAATTAAAACAATGCTAATTGTACATGGCCACTGCAATACTGTGGCTATCAGCCAAGTGCCGGGATCTTGTTCATCCATTCAACTGTTAATTCATCATTTTTCAAACTTCAAATTCCTCCCTATGCGTTCCTCTGTTGAACAGCCGTTCTCACATTAACCGGATTTATGTGATAAACATAATTGTCTAAAGTTTGCTATCCTTGTTTATGGCTTTTGTCTGACTTCGCATGTTACTTTTCCATCATCCAACTCAAGTAATGTCTAACCGTGGTCCATTTTGAGACCTACGAAAGACGAGGTCTCTTCAAGCATCTTGTTTCAGTTACACAAAACTAAGTTGAAATGGTTTATTTTCCTGTTCGAAATGCTTTCTTCATATTGTAGCAAACAAAGTAATGTTTTGTTTTAAACTGAATTCATGTAGATGACACATGATCCGTCCACATGGGCAACGCTGCATGAAAGTTTAATGACTTCTTTGTTCGACAATTCAGGTGGACGATTACAATGAGGTGGTGGAAGATTTTAGTTCATACCTATCGCCGTCTGCAGATGTCCGCCTGGATGATCCGTGGGTTATATTTATGGGTCGAAATGATACTATGCAAGCGGCTGACGGTTTTGATGGTTGTATTTATGCTGCTCAATGGAATAACTTTTTCCCACTTCGTATGGCTTTCCAAGATCCTAGATTGGCGAACGTTCAAATGCTTCCCGCAAGTACGTCTTTTTCATTTCTTCAGGTTCATCGCATTAGTTGATTTTGGTCGTTTTTCAGTGCTGATTTGGTTTAGTTTAACTATGACGCAACCCGGACAGACCTATGAAGCACGTTGAAGAATAGCTTGTCCTAACGTGGGTAATCTTTTTGTACTGTTCCGCCTTTGGAAAATGACGAGACTTTCCCTAAGGCATTATCAGGTGCCTTTTTCTATAGTGCGTGCTATTTTGTTAGCAGTTGATCGGATCCAGTAACACTGTAAATCATACTTCAGTAAGCATTCACACTGATCTGACTCGTGCCTGGTTACGGGCATGATCAAACTGGTATCTGGTCTGCGTAACTCAAACCAGTGGAATGCAGTGCAGCCAAAATGGATGGTTTTTCATACTTTACGTTCAGTCTGCATAGTTTGTCAGATTAGAGTACATAATCAAGTTTACTATGATTATCAAGAATTAGAGTCGACTCGATTTGTGAGCGCAAAGCTCTAATTCTCATTTTTCTGTCTAGTTCTCCGGTGATTGCCAACATTGTTGATAGGTGGCGCACTTACCCGTCTTGGTCGACGTTCACCCACTTTCCTACAGTATTTGAAGCTTTTACATAACTTTACTCTTTCTTCGGCGTCTTTTATCCATTTTGACGATTTATGACCGTGTTTTGCAAATAATGCCGCGGCATCTTCACATTCGGCTGTCGACATAGTGTTATTTTCTAGGTTGCTTTTGACTATCAAATTACCCTTCTTGTAATTATTCTCTTTAAAAAAAAACATTTGAGATTCATCAACTCAGATGTATATTTGTTTTTGAGTCCCTCTTACAAAGTGGAAAGCTCATTTGTTTGTATGGCATGTATTTCCATTTCCAGTTTGGCAGTAGCAAAGACTGAAAATAAAACGCAGAATGATAGTGCCAACGGCTTGAGGCAGTTTCATCCCATAGGTTTAAAAGTAGGTGAGAGACTACTGTCGAGACCGGTTCACTAACAATAACTGAAGGTCTCAGTAAGTAACATAACCTACAACGCAATTGTCCCTGGGCGCCGCACACTTAATTCAGCTCTGTTGGCCAACGCATCACAAATACGTGGTCTATTGTTTGCTGCGATCTTCGTGTCTGCATCGGATCATTCTTGGATATCTTTTTCCTCCTCAGTGGACATCTTGAAAAATATGCTAATTATCCGCCGAAAACACCTGGTTGTTTGAGTCGGTGAAATATAGTCGGCGGCACATCATTCGCAGCGTTCTCTGTTGTGCGGACGCATTGGTTGTTTAAAGCGAAGGGAAAATTGTTCTGATGGTTCTCATTCGCACCTTTGGATATGGGTGACTGACTGTCGAGTGAAGTTGAGTTACCGTTTTAATGGACACAACTTAACCATATCGAGTGCCACTTCTGTCACTGTTTTACAATGTTAATCACCCGTTTTAAAGCATGCTTAAATAATATGACACTCTGAATGGTTGATAGTTCCTGATGACCATTACGCTAAAAGACTAATCTTCCCGAATAACGTTTGACATTTCTTTTACCCTAAATGATTACTCAGATTCCATCCGGGAAGATTTATGCGGCTTCATTGAGATACTACCGAAACCGGAGCCCTTAGAAATACGACCATCGCCAGCTATTCCGCCCAACATCACGCCGCCTGCACAAACTGACGATAAAGAGCGTGAAAGACGCATCGTTGCTGGAGGTGCGTTTCATCAACTGTACACGCAACTTACAACTCAGAGATTAAACGTAGACCATTCAGGGACTTTCCAAACACACTTTTATTCATGTTGTACTTTGTTTACTCCCAGATTAAGATGTTAGTTCGTTATTTGTGCTGTGAATATACGTGTGGACGTACTGAGGTTGCCCACCTATAGAACGATTATGGATTGACTGGGTTGGCTACACAACAGAGAGGCCACCTCATCACATAGCGGTAAACGTCCATAGAAAGGCTAAGTCAGATCCGTTAAGAAGTTCTTCCTGGAAACGCTAACTTCAAACTGGTCGTTTGTAAGATGTTATCTTCCCCGTTTTTGAAACGGTTCTAAAACTGCGCAGATGGTTTGTGATGTTTCGTCGTCCGAGGCTTCAGGTAGGCACATTTGCTATTCTACTGACTCGCGTTGGCTCCTATCTCCATACGGTTTCAAGTGACTACTCCTCTCACAAGATAACACAAAACACCGGCAACTCTTACATATGTTTAAAATGTGTAACGATGGACGAGAAAACGTATTATCTTGTATACTTGTATATTTCGTTAACATCTCGTCTGTTTCCACAGCTAACCTGACCGGCAAGTCCACCAACTGCAGTAGAAATCACGAGCTTGAGCCGTATTTTTAGATGACTTGACCTGAAATGGATACGTTGGTTCATATGCATAGTTCGAATCACCATGATAAGCTGTGAGAAGGAGAAGTTGTGTGGATTTTCACATCGGATTGAAAAACAAGACGGTTGATGGATAACAGAATTGAATAATAGGTAGATTAAAAAATAATCAGAGTTTTGTAGAACAAGGACGAAAGTATCTGGAATGCGGTAGATCAATGATATGTTTTCGTACACACGAGACCATTTTTATTCGAGAAGAGGTAACAATCTAAACCACCCTCTTTTCGGGCGATATACGTCCTGAAGCTCATCGGCACCACCGATTGCATTAGCTGTCTCACGTAAGCGCTTCGTGATGACCCTCTGAATGATGCCAATTCCAAATGCACACAATTATTTCGAAACTGTTCGTTGAGTTGCTTCACCAGCTGAGCCCTGGAGCGATTTTTTTCTCTTGAATTCGTCAGCCGTAAACCATTTTGTGTTCAATAAATCTGCGTGCAAATAAAGTTAGCCTTGTAAGTAATTTAATAAAAATTTTGAAACGTAGGCGTTTACGGATGAACTATTTGTGTAGTAAATGATAGTAGACAACGAACTATTTGTATTTCTATGCGACTTTAGTTCCCGGAACGCTATTTGTTCTTCATTTTCATATCATACCGTAAACCCCGTAAACCTTATGTTTTTGTACCACATAGGTCAGTTGTTCGTGCGGACGTTTCATCTGAAATTTCCGATTTGAACAATATACATTTATCGTCTACCTATCGTTTGTAAACTTCCATCTATTGAACGTCTGTTTTGATCCGTTCTTCAAGGTAGCCCATAATGATATCAGCTAATGGTCTCTTCACTAGTTATCGTTTGCAACCGTACTTATTTTCTATTTGCAAAAACATCTGTACAATAAATGTACGTAAATGAAGTTGATCGTTTAAATCCTTCAGAACAATACTTAGTTACAGTTTCTTCACAAGTAAACATTCGTACGTTATTTATCGCTCCATCAGTTAAAACCTTCAGCGCATAATCTTTGTTTAAACTTTGCGTCGACCAACGCCACTAGTTGATTTGATACATGAATACAAACATTGATTCCTATATTCGGTCAGCTTGAGACCAAACAACTGCTCTACATTTTGATTGTTTCCTTGCTTATATACTATACTGTCAAGCGTATAGTTATTTTTACCTCTCGTGGATGGTTCGCTTGAGATTGAGCTCCAATACTCAGGCTCTGTCTTTACGGATGCTCCCTAATGTAATCTTGTCTGCCTTGGAAGAACTCTTGAATCATTGAAAATGTAGTCAGTAAACATGTTGTAAAATTGGATTTCTCTATTTTTGGAAATGCTTTACCGTTATTCTCAATTCGCCCAAACCTGGAAAAAACATAATGAATTTGCTCTCAATGGGAATTGAACAGTTATGGAAGAAAGTATTCAAGATGCTTATTGAAAGTTACTGGTTTCCCGATCGTCCACTATCTGAAGATCTAAGCGAAACACGTCAATTCTGCAAATATTGAAGATACTTTGAGAATGTCCGATTCTCGCACACGCACTTCTCCACAAACCAGGTCATCCATTCATCATATCTTTGTCTAGCGATCATAGATAAACGCCTAATAATTCGGTCTCGAGCACTGAGTACTCTGGGGGACAAGCTCCTGATTGTTTCAGTCCGGCATGATTACACGTCAGTATCCTTATCTTGCTTTTCTATTGGCTCTCATCGAATTTCTGTCACCCAACGCAAATTACTCTCTAGACCAATCCAGTGGTAAGAACTCGCAGGTAGAGAAGCTCCTGTCATATGGAGACGGGAATTCTTTAGATAAAATTATGTGTACATAGTATTTTGTTTTATTAAGAAGAGTTTGGTGGATTTTTTTCGCCTCGCAATTTGAAAATGCCGCGCCTTTCGATAACGAATCTAGATTGTACGTTTCCTTACGTACAGAACTGTCTGACATTGTTTCTCTTCTCATTCATTTCGCTTTGTCTGTTTATTTACAGTTGTTACTGGACTACTGCTCATTCTGACCGTGATTGCTCTTGTATTGTTTTGTCGCCATTTCACTATCGAGCGCGGAGATTACGAGACGAAGGAGGCCAAGGATGCGTCACATGCGAAAACTGCCGATATGGCCATTCAGTTCGGTCGCACGGGTCAACCGGAAGTAGATGGCAAAGGAATGGTGAGCTGTGACCAATTGGATGGCAAGGCTAGTCCGTGTTCAGAATGGGCATTTCTATCTCATTTTATTCCCAGCTTAATATTCTGCTTCCCGACGATCGTATCAAGCTTTGTAATACTGTTTTCGTATTGTGATCATATTGTACAGCAGTATTTCCCATTAACGGGCATTTTTCCAAGACTTCAGCTTCATCTATGGCTCCCCTGGCTGAGAGTCTGTTTAACTAAATTCCCGAGTAATTCTGAAAGCAGCTTCGCGATCAAACTCGTTTCCGGTGGCTTATCATCAAGCTGAAAACATCATATTTATCACGTAATTTCACAACGCTTTAGTTGACAGGATGAGGGAACGAGTGTGTTCTTACTGTCAAATAACTCAGTATTAGGGTGAATTTATGGTGCCATGTGTACAATGATTATCGTTCCGTTTATATATGGATGAAACTTGCATGTTTGTCCCGAAACCTGAATGAACGGCTTTTGGACCGATAGGCGTTGGTTAACAGGGTCAATCGTACCTGTGAGCAAGTTTTGTTGGCATATTTTTCCTATCTAAAGAACCTTCGCTCAGTAGACGAAATGCATTTATGGAAATTCATTAGGTGAGACAATGATATGCCGGTCACCGGCTTCCTTATTGCACTACTGAGCCAATTTGGGTTGCAACCAGAAACCTGTTTCAGGAAACCGTCCGATCACGTTGCCAATCTGCCTTACTCCAGTGGATCAAGTGTAGCAGTAAACGTGGAAGAAAGCTGTTCATTTATTTTTTGCAGTCTATCTTCTTGTTGCGAAGTACATCCAGTCGAGATGTACAAAATGTCTTTTTTACATTAACTGAGATATCTCCATTGCTGGCACCCCATTCGATAGATTCAGTGACAATGTACGGGTCATGGAGTTCATCGAAGCCTATTGGCAATCGTCAAGTCTATATTGCTTGACAGTTGGTGATTATGTCAGTACAGACCGAAAGTTGGACTACGGATCGTAGCCTCCTCAAATCATCACGTTAGTCTAGGTAGCCGAAGTTAATTTTTCACCTTCAGCATTTGTCCAAGTGTATTACAAAAATACTTGGTACAGTAGCTGAACTAAGTGATTAGCATTAACAGATTCTATGAGTAATAAAAACTCAACGTGAGACAGGCTATTAACTCGTAGATTGTGCTAACCAAGTGTCAATTTCAATGCCAACTCTAATGCAACCCGATGTTGCTTAATCGTTGGCTTTTGCTTTCCTTGTCATGTTGATTGGAACGGACAGTTTATCTATGCGTCCCTCATTATATCACCACTCTTCACCCTGCGAAAGTAGCTTCATTGTTCTGCCGAAGCAACTACGGTTGTTTACTGACGATCTCGCCGGCAGCATGTGCCATTATCTTCAGTGACCTACTTGTTGGTCAATTTTCCGACTCAAGTCTATATCATCCCCTTCCGTATCTCACTACAAAGTCGACGGACAGTGCCCATACCACGAAAAAAATCATGCTGTACTTTTGTTGCTGAAATCCTACCAGCACAGAAGTGGTGCCATCAACTGAATGGGTAAATCACGTGACACGACCGGTGGATGATTAGTATAATCTTATCACTCTTGCCAAGCTGAAAGTAGTTTTCATTGTTGCTGAAGCAGATCGTTTCAATTTCGTCATCGGCGTTTTTCTCACAGGTATGGGACTTCGAGCCTATACTTATTCGTCTTTTGTGTAATTTAGAGGTTCTGAAAACACCATACAAAGCACAACTTGGGTTTTCGCACGTCAACCATATCCAACTTTCAATCAAAACAAGAAGTGGCAAGGTATATTTTTGAACGCACAAACCTTTGTGTATATCTGTTCTTGTCGCAAGAATGGTGATACATTGATGAGTTCGTCGTCCTCTTAAGTTAAAGTAACGATATCGGCAACCTGTGCAAATCAAGAATATGCTGAATCCGAAGTTTGGTTTCATGTTATATTCTTTGCTATAAAGTATCAACCCCACCACAGTTAGTGCAACAATCATTTCCCTGTGTTTTCATTACCATGAGTTGCCGTAGTCTACGTTTTCACTAAATTTATTGACGGTTTCATGATGAACCGTTATTCGTCAATACCATCGAAGCTCACCGTGTAAAGAGATGCCAAAGCTAGTTGGGTCGTAATTCCTCCGAATGCTGATTATATCGAAAAAAATATGTTGACATTCTGTCGGAGTTTTATCTTCTCACTTCAGTTCCGGTTAGTGTCTACAGCGAACGGACAGTTTCGTCCTCAAAATCACGACATCTAGACTGTCTGCCGGTGAACTAAGTGGAGGACTGCTATTGCATCTAGGAATCGGCGTTATCTTTTGTTCCGGCCAAAGTTGATCACTCTTACTTTTAGCGCGGGACGGATAAAGTCAAAAGTCTTTCTCGTAAACGTGACCCACATACTTAGTATCCAGGATCTAAACTTGAAAAATAACATCAATTAGACAGTTGGGTCGTAATAACAGTTCAGAGGCACATTGAAGTTCGGGTCGAACGGAAGGTGAAACCCGTTTGTTCCTCATCCCATCAAACCAGTCGTTAAACTTGGTAGTGTGTGAAGAAATAGGTAAATGGGAAATAAGGGTGATTTTTTTTTTATGTAAACACGAGGAGGGATCACAGTGAATCGTGTCATTCAACAGAAGGTTCCGTGCGCTCGGATTGGGTATTCTAATTGCTAAGCACGACTACGTCGGAGCAACGTAGGATCGGGACCTTGCGTGTATGTGCCATCATTCCGTCAACTGTGTGTGACACAGTGACATTTGTTGTGGCACATCAATCGTAAAACTGTTTGGTAGAAATCTTGTTTTTCTGCAGATTGTAAAGTGATAAAAAAGATGATACAGCGAAAGGTTGATCGAGTATTTGAAGTAACCGTATTTATGGTGTAGCTCGGGAACATCAGTTTATCTTTTTGAACGATCAATGCTACTTACCATTATGACAAAACAGTCACGCATGGGTACTTGCTAGACGTTGTTTTGTTTTCTGATAGCTGTAGCTCTGTGTCGGTGACGTATCCAAAATGGTTTGTAACTGCAAACGCCACCTCACTGTCTCATTCATTCTAGTCGTTAGTTTAAAAAGTATTGATACCACATGAAACAACGTTTGGATTTGGATACAGATTCTCTGCTAGAAATTAGATCTCCTGTTTGCCCCTTATTTTGCCTCGGAACTAAGACTTGTCATTAGCTGTATGATAGTTGACAATCAGCCACACATGTTGATGTTATGTATGATGATGCTGTTTAACGATAGTACCAGAACACATTGGGAACCATTTTGATGTTCATACTTTTTATGCCTCTCACTCCAAAAAATTTAGTTATGGTTCTTCCAGACTTTTTTGTGGTTTATTCTGAATCACCTAAGCATGATTGGACCTGGTGAAATTTTTAAAATCAAATTTAAGTCTATCTTGAACTTGATTTCTACTGCTACTATTCGTGAACGACCATCAGTGCTTTTGTGTTTATTATCGTTAACTTTTGACCGTTGTTGTATAGATCCGACGGGTTGTGAAACTCAGTAGAAAAATTAAGTTTATTGATTACACAGATTATCCTTCTAGTGTGAGTTAGGCTACTCGACTCTGCTCATTGTAATTATACGGTCATGTATCTGTATCATTGCAGTCCGTTAACTTGAGGTTATGAATCTTCCTAAACAAACGGCTTTATGCATTGGTTCGACATCTTTGTTATCTAAACATAAACGCCTCATTCTTATGGTACTAAAAGATTTGCTTTTTCGTTTTTGAATCAATCCCCTTTGAAATGTATTGTCAGAACGTTTCGTACCGTGTATACCTCCTTCCAGACTTGTTGGATTTCTCGATATCAAGTTGTGTTTCATGATGAAACGATGTATAGCGCAAATGTGCTGGGCCAATTACCTAGTTCAAATCTGAGCGATTGTAGACTTGTTCCATTTATCTTTGCTGTTTTATACAGGAGAGATTTATTCTTATATAGACAGGTCTGGTGTCTGTGTTGTAGATATTGCTTATCATTATACATAGTTCAATATCTTGTTGCTAATCTTTTTTCACACATCTTCAAAATCGTAACTTAGAGGACTGAGGTATGTCTCAAGTCGGACACATTTCAAGAAGACTCTTATCGGATATTACTTTAGATCCTTGACTCGCGGATCGACGAGGTGCGGCACACAAAGATTTGGGACGACAGGATACCCTACAGCTACTTCTTTTTGTTGACAAACACAATGTGGACTTATGCTCAATTACATAGGATCAAAGAAGACATCGTGGAAAGCATTGTTGACAGCATCTGTCGGAGTATATACATGTCTAGCAAGTAAACTGCCATTGGGTTCTCCTTTCATTAAACCGAGGCTATTATAATGACGACAGAGCGGGTCATCAATTTGGGTCCAAAGGAACAAGTTCTGCTCATTTCGTGGTATTCAGTGCAAACCACACTTCCACTCATCCACGAGATTCAGCTTCGTTATCGCAACAAATCCCGACAGAGAGCTACTGATCTATTGTACAGCACACAGGCTAGTTCAGATGAATGACGATGTTAGAAGTATAGCAGTGTATTTCAAAAGCAAGACACAGTTTGCCATCGGAAACGATGTTTATCTGATCAGTCAACCGGAGCGTGTGCACCGCAGAAGCACTACGTTTATCGAATGTCTTGGTTTGAAGAAGTAAAAATTGGAAACAGAGGAGGAATAAAGTTAAAAACGAACGAACTGGTCAATTGATGCAACGGTAATTGCGAACAATTTTACTGATTACTTCCGTCGGCCTGATAGATCCCACTTGGAGTCGTTAGCTCAAAAACCTGACTTGCGAGGCAACCGGTTTTCCTGGACAGCCAATAGCTGGAGGGTCATATTCCCATTGAGGCTAGACACTATTGCATACAGCGGATCAATGCATAAGGAACCGCTGTCTCATTACTGTTGCTCTTGTGCGCAGAGATGTTAAGAATTACGAGCACACATAATACGCATTGCCAATAGTTAATCAGGTTGAGTTGAGAAGTTGAGTGACACGCAATTACAAAAATCTGGGCCTCCACTGGATGTGACCGGGCGACGGGAATCGTACCCTTTTACTGGTCATGTATGATACCAGCTAAACTATGTAGCTACGCTGACAGCTCAGCAAAGTATTTTGACGGGATTGTCCCGCCAGTGAGCGCTAGAATCTACCTACGCTACTGTTGAGCTTGGAAGTGTACCACTAATAAGTAGTCAGCCAGATATGAGACCTAATAAGACCTAATCGTGAAAATGTCGAGTTTAAATTAAAGAGGAATATTCTTCATAATGACGATTACCTAGGAAGCTTCATCATATGACAAAAATGTCACTCAACCGTAAGGATGTGAGGGAAAACAGACATATTTGAGTGTTGTTCAGTGTGATAACGCCGAAGAATGGTTAGCACAAATGAACCTGATTATCGACAATTATGTTACGACGGAATTCCGCCTACAGATTAATGTATTCCCAGTTCACCGTTACTTCTTAAAAATGAAAATCTACCTGTCCAGACCTATGTTGTTCTTGTGGAGTATGGTAGACCGATCGAACAACACGGCAGCTCTCGCTGAGAATTCGAGAACACCACTACTCAAGGCCGTTGGGACATACTTAACACGGTGAATCAACAGCATTGCCTCCGCCCATTTTGGTAAAAGATGGACATTGAGAAAATCTGTCAACAGTCGAGAAACATGATTTTCTCGAGGTGATAATGGTTGTTCTCTGAGCTGACTGATTAGATTGCACATTTTTCATCAGTATGCCAGGCAAAGTCGCCGGTGCAACTCCGTGAGAAACAAGGTAAGTGTTTTGGACTCGCCGCTTTACAATTTTAGATGATAATTCAAGCAGCAATCGTAGGGACAAAAGAATACAAACGTCAACACGTAAAGGTCAAGAGCGTTTAAGATATTGAAGTTTATGGCAGAAGCAATCAAGACCGGAATGCAGAGGTAGGTGGTTCACCTTTTGAAAGCAACATATACCATGATGAGATGGTGCTCCACTGGACTAGCTAATTCATGCCAAACTGAATTCCGAACGCTTCAAACCCGCCATCTATAAGCCAGTCTTCTGATTTCTCTTCAGATCCAGGTCGACATGTTTGTTGATTAAATTTTGCCTGAACTCCCAAACGTCGATGAATTTGCGCGAGTATTGGGTTTTCGCTTCTGTGAAATATTGACACACTTTTCAAATTGAGTTCGTGCCTTTCAATGGCCGTACGTACTGTCAGAAGTGGCATTTGATCACGAAGCAATCTCCCCTAACAGGATTGGCTGTTAGTAGCATACGACTAATCCACTCAGTTTTGAGCACATCTGGAGGAAACTGTGGCGGAAGTCGTCGTTTGTACACTTACGCTAACGTGAAAAATGTGGACAACGAGATCTGGGAAACAGTATTGGAGAGAATATCACCTGGGGTACAACAATGCTGAAGAAGATCACTCAAAGTGCATGGATCAGAAAGTATTATACTATACTTCAAACACCGTGCTATTCTCAAAGTATTGGTCTGGAACGGATTACTAACCGCCTGTCTGCTGCAGGGTACTTCGTGCAACACTTAAATAGTCCCTGAAAAAAATTCCGCAAAATTATGACGAAACAATCAGTGGACATGATAATCTTTGTACGATTAGATGGTGATCTGACGAACGTCGGTGTCGTCCGGACCAACAACGCGAGGAGATTGTCCGGCTGCTAATCAGGAGTACTGAAACAGTAGATCAACACATATATCCAGCAATGTGCCTGAGTAGTGTAATTCTGTTAGACAAAGTTCTTCAGTTAGAGGGTGAGTCACATTCGTCGCTAATAAACATAACAGTGAAGTCTAATATTGTTCACATGTTACGCTTCATTCAGCCTAACGTAGGCCTTATTTAAGAGAAATCGATCCAACCTGAATGTAAATCGGTATCGTATGTTTCAGTTTTCATTTCGTTGTATTGCTACTAAAAATAATCTAGGGTTCATAAGTTTTTGTCAATAAGAGATTAAGGCGTCTGTCAAAAATTTTTTAAAGAAAAAACGGCGTGTAATTCCAACTCAGATAAAATACATCAGAACGTTCCCCCGAAAAGATTAAAGAATTGCAAACATTCCTATCTCTATATAAATGCTGCACCGTAGAAAACGTTTATCCAGCAAACGGTCGTAT
>LOND01001877.1:21185-31379 GCA_014220965.1 Paragonimus kellicotti | reverse complement strand
CTCATGTTCAGCCAGTCGTCGTCGGTGTATTAATTTCAAGTTGAACATCACCCACAATTGATCGCAGCTGTCGCATTCCCATAGTCGGTGTATTAGACCATGTATACTGGAGAAAAATTGACAGTGGTTTACTAACAGACCACATAGGCACATGTGTGGAAGTAAAACTGGTCAAGGTCAACCATGATCGAACAACGGGTTAGAACATGGAAGTAGGCACACGGCCACCGCTCTCAATTCGTTGCGGTTCTACATACGTACAATCGCCTCTTGCTATCGATCGTTTAGACGGCCTTTGCTGAATAGCATCCATACTTCGGTTAAGCACCTTCCACACGGAACAGCCGTAGTGTCATTGCCCGACCTGAACGAACGCCACACATCGAGTCCCGCAAATATTTGGTCAAAACATTACATGATCACAATGAGATCGTCCCGAAAAGGCTGTTTCCATTACAAGATTGAAATGCACGAAACATCGATCAAAGTATTGCCACAGAAATAATCAGACGACTTAGCCGTTATTAATAATACAAATGTTCTTGCGTAGTGCTTTAGAAAGACTGACTCACTTTTAAAAACACATAAATTACGAAGAAATTCCCTTTCGATAATTTACTTCTGAAGTTTACATATAGGAGAGGATGCACATAACTGCAATTGACCGATTGAGGCTGGCTCAGTGTCGGTGAACGCAACAGGAATGATAATAAACGATTGTACTACATAGGTCAAACAGTCAAGTAGGCAGGAAACGAGCAAACAGTTGCATAACAAGACAAAGTGATCACGGCGCAAATCAACTGACAAGTTCGTTGATGTTAAATTTCGTAAAGACTAGTGGAGTATAACGAAATGTTGAAAATAAGGACTAGGGATTATGTATTGAGCGGGTTCATCGTTGTAGGTATTGACATGGCAACTGCTTACACAAATCTAGTTCTGAAGAGCGGATGCTGATCACTTCTGTCGTAGATAAAAGCGTTTTTCTGAGGCTTTTGCTAAGCACCCATGATATTTAAAAGATAACCAAAAAACGCTCGTTTAACACCGACTGTACGCCTACTCTCTATTATGTGCTCCAAAATCGTACTATTGACAGATGTGATTACGCCATTACTGAGGGATTTTGGGCAATGATCAGCGATGCGTTTGGATAATCTTCTCGTAGGGTATCCGATAAACCTAGCATTAACAGTGCAGGTGAACTGATATGGAACAAGTGATTCAGACTGACAAGATAGTTTATACTTGATTCGTTGAACGATGACCGACTGAATTTTTGCAATTAAACACAGAGAAGCTGCTGAATAAGCCTTTTCTATGTTTCGATAGACGTTGTGGGAATACAGACTTTTTTGGAACAGTAATGGGCTTAGGCAGGTGCATACGTCCTTTCATGTGCCGAGTACTGAAAAACTAGATAACTGCTTTCTCGTCACACTCTGTAGGTCAGTTTGAATCCATCCTCGAGTTTGCCTGGGCTGCAGTTGCCTCTTGTTACGTATGCCATGCGATTTACTAAGTTTATTTTGTATGTAAGAGGAACAAAGCATAAGAAATGTGTACACCAGATATACGTAAAAATTGAGTGGTCGTTACAAGATGCACCAGATGACAGGAACGTCACGATTTTGAATCTGCGCCGCTTTTCAACTGTCCGACCATAGATGGCGGTTATCATTCGGATGTCAACCAAAAATCAGTAATTGGTTACGGAACGAAACACCGACGCCATAGTTCACATTTCTTGGATGCACACCTTATACTGGAAGCCAGGCTGATACTTCCACCCAACCCTGACAGTGTGGAAGTACTACGCGGCAAATTATGATTCGATATTCTCAAACGTGCTCAAGTAACGGGAACTGCCTTAATGACACCAGCATGCTTATAGGTAGGCCGGACTAATCGGTTTCAAACAAATACTGGTCAACCGCAACCCTTGTTTATACAGTGCCTCTAATGCACGCATACAGTTGGTAAAACCAAACTGCCCTATAACACCAACCGTACAAACCAGAGGAGTGTCACGGCTATGCGGCATGTAGCTTTGAAACTGACCGCTATGTTGTCTTATAAACTCATTTTTGAACTCTGGAAAACAGAGACCAAATCCAATGCAATGAACTCACGTGCCCAAAGCGTCGTCCTTGTTGCCTTGGTCTTTATCGTAGACCTCGACTTCAAGAAACTGACCGCACTGAACGTCCACAACAGTCTGTAATACGAACATATTCATGTGGTTTACGAGGCTTAAACAAATGATAAATCGGGTAAGCATGAACCTGGCGAACGACTTGGATGGAACAGGTGCGATGTGGTTGTATTTTTAGTGACTTAACTCTACGTAACTAGTAACGATTAGCAGATCACAAGGGCAATGATGAACAATGTTTAAACAGTATTCGCACGAAAGACTACTAACACCAGAATTTAATGTGAAGGTGGTAGGTGGGGGTAACTGAACTGGATACTTCTCAGCAAGTACGACGACACATAGAGTTCAATGCACCTTTTATCAAAATCCGTATCATACACAGACGAACCAATTTTGTTTGGAATATTATTAGCCGAAACGATGGAACGTACAAGGGGACACTGACCTCAAAATATTCGTTCCATTCGGGATCCAGTGTTTTCTGAATTACCGCCGTTCTGAAGGTTCTGGCACCCACTATAGAAAAGGAGTGCAATTTAGTATGATGAAATTTGAAACCGCCCATATGGCGGACGCAGGAGTGTACATGAGAATGGTATGCAAAACAAGTGGTCTACGTGTAGTCTGAATGAATGAGAGGCCTGTATCACTGGTGAGTGGTAGGGAATGTTGGTTAATGTACATAGCAGCTAAACAGCAACGGTACATCCATCGGCCAATTGTGGTGACCGAAGATGCAAATTTACTAAAGCCTACCGGTTGTTTGTAGCTTGTGGGCTTTTCTAACCTACCAAAAGTTTGCATTCAACCCTCTAAAAACAGTTTACGTCACCGTGGTGGCGATGAAGCACTAATAGTCAATAACTTGTGACTAGGACGCTGGCGGAAAGATGTTATCATCTGTCTGAACGTAGTCTACATTCTACTGAATGGTGTCTGTCGCGTTACGCTCAGATGAAGTGCCACCAATGTGCATCTTCTCAACAACCATAGTGTATAAACTGGACATGCTTAAGTTTGAGTTGTGTTCACTTTGTCAAGGTAAGATCAATTTGAGCAAAAATAGAACAGCGTGCAGATGGTAGAATTTTTAGAAGCAACAGTGAAAGTACAAAACCACGCCCACTAATACTGACAAGACCAAGGACAGGGAATGAATAAACCACTGAACAGATAGATGGGGATAAGGCAAACGAAATTCAAACGACAAGATGACAGGATGAGTACGCATGTGTCTTTTCATACTCCCGTCATCCAAAGGGCATGGATCACATTCGGATACGAATAAGGAATGAGAAGAGGAAAACGGTCCAAGTTTCCATGCCTCATTATCTACGGCTAAATGGGGGTCCAGGAGTTATATCTATAACGCCGATTAGGAGAGTCGACATAGTTTCACGGAACGACCTTTGTGAACCGAACGATTGTATTGGACGCTGATGGTAGCGCCAAGCGTATAAATCTCAATACGCGCAGTAGTATGCCATCAAACAAAGAGTGTAGCCGTACCGGAATCGAGACTAGCTCACCTATACGCTGTCTAAAAACCAGGGCTAATCAACAAATCGACCGCGGCCTGACGACAGACACAAACCATCGACTGGCGTGAAGTGTTGCGGGACAATCTGATTGGTTCACCAATCATCCACTTTGTTGCGGAGAGGAAAAACAGTTGTGAATTGGTAACAGAAAACTACCTGAAATAGGGCAGGCATAAAATACACCAACAAATTCCCGTCAACATGCCGATAATCGTTCTTTGCACGTGCAAATAATCGCTTTCAATACGGTAGGAGTTTAATGAAGCACAACTGTGTTCTAAAACGAGACATACGCGAGCTTCAAACGTATAAGAGACAACATACGAAAGTATGAGTTGTGAAAGGAATTCCACCAAATTTTTCTGAATGTCATACGGTCACTGACATCCAGCTGATCTTAATCTAATGCATGACCATTTCCCTAGTAAACCACTATACGTGCTTCAGCAATACCGTGTCCTCCCACGTAATTAACCTTGTGAAAGCCGGGGACCTATTCTGCAATCTTTTCTATTCTCAGCTTTAGAAGGAAAAATTTCGCCACTAGATAAAACTGTGCTTTCGAATAGCCAATGGTGTTGTTTTGGATGTAACTCTAAGTGATATTTGCGATTTAGAACAATCGCAACACGATGTACCTGGCTTTAAAGAGTGCCCCAATGTTGATAATCTGACAGAGAATGCTTTAAGACGTGCGAATGTATTATTCACACTTGTTATCAGTAAGTCGCAGACCAACATGAAAGATTGCATATTCAGGGAGCGCCTATTCCATGGCGACGATCAACCAAATACTTGGGAGTTAGTTTGTGCCACAGTGTGCACTGTGTCCTTCATGCCAATGATGTCCTCATGAACATCATGAGATATACATTTAGCATTGCTCACCGATAGCGTTGTTTTCTTCCCCCTCGTCAACTAGGACGTTTGTGAAAAGTGGGGCGGGTTGCTATAACGAATCGCAGTAACAGTAGATATTTCGTCTAATGTACAGTCCTGTCTGGTCCTCCTTTCGTGCATCGAAAATTCCTCTCAAGGGAGCGTAAAATCCACTTCCAAATTGTGGTTTGTGCGAACATGAAAAATCCGATTGTCCAGTATCTTGGTACGCAATGTAGCATCAACTCAGCATACAGCATGATGGTGTAGCCGTACCCATCCGACACGTTGAGTACAAGGTGAACTTCAGCGTTCGATACGACTACATCCAGTTTGTGGACAAATCTGTGCGTACGGTGCACATGTAACTGTTGCCGGCGTTCGTATGCCATATGATTTGAGTAGACTAGGTTACAACCCCACATGGTACTTATTTGCTGAGAAGACACGAAATGAAAGTTGATAGGCGGAAGTAACAATGGTAGCCAGTTCCCATGTTGATTCCGTAAATCCAAGCGAACGAAGTCTTCAATTTGCTTAGTTAAATGCAAATTATCAGTATATGTGTATACTGTGAAATTATAACTAAGCAAAAGCACTGTAGAACAATAATTACAATGAGGCCATATGGAAAATATCTCCAAGTTATACGTTCTAATGATTACTGGTGACCACCACATGCCATGGATGTCTACGTTGAACGTTCGGCGCGTATCCCTACCGTGTGTTGCTTGAAATAGTTGATAACCCTCTTTCGTTTCATAAAGTTATTCGCCACGGTTTACGTTACGAAAGTGGATTTACAACCGACATTTTCATGGAAGATTTTGTCAAGTTGTGTCCCTCATCGAAATACTTGCTCATTTAAAGTGAAATCGTATTTATCTTCCTTGCAGACTAGATTGTTTCTAAATAATTCAACACACGGGATAAAGTCTGCATCAGATTTCTCTCTGATTCATCTCCTAATCTTTACGGCCTTTTCGCCAAATGTAGAGCCAAGTGTTGTACTAGATAACCTTTTAAATTTGTTTGCGTGAACACCTGCTCACAAAACCTCAGTTCCTTCATACCTTGTACGTTATCGCTGTGGAAAAACTAGACACACGAGAATGGTTGTACAATGACTGACACAATAATTTTCTTTATTTCGTTTTTTCCCCTTCAAAATATTGCACATATGCAATTTGTTGCGTTGCTGCTAAGTATCTCGAAAAATCAGTTTGTCCACTGGTCAAACATACACCCATCTATGATGGATAAAGCAAAAGTGTTGTAAAGTGGGCACACAAAAAAACAATTTCTGTACAAAAATATAGGTATGCATGTGTGGTTCACATGTAGGACGAGTGTGCAATCGATTGTTGCATAGAAATCGAAGTCAATAAGGAATTTCAGCATGTAGGGATTTAGACACATAGACAGAGGTTGGAACAACGGTCTAGCATTTTACTTAGTTCTTGCATAACACATCATTTAGTGTTAAAATTTGTTACCATGATAAAGAAACGAGTCATTTGAACATGATGCACAGAGTGACACATCATAGGTTACACACTTGTATGGGGAAAATCCGTCATGTCGAAGTCAAGGTCGGAGTGGTCAATAAACTAAGTTTGCAGGCACGACGACCGGAGTGGGAAAACATTACAGTTCTATTTTCTACACCACCAGGTACTTGCCGAAACACAAAACTGTAGTTCAACAATATATTGACAAGCCGCCCGAACCTAGATCAGAGATGGAACAGGCGAAAAACAGAACGTCAAAGTTTACTCCTTGCAGACCATAGTGTTTAGTGTAATGTGGCACACGATCACGTGTGAACTGAATATTGACAGGCTGTTCAAACCTAAACAGAAGCAGCCGCAGCAACTGGTACATGAATACGTAACAGTGCGACTGACAATAAAAGCTTTTACCGGTAAACTACCCGAGACACAGAGAACAAAAACAGGCCAATAGACAGGTGTATATATCACATTAACAGGCCCTATCAACAACGCAATACCCATCAAATGTGCCAACATCAGCACGGAGATGCCAAATAAATATGAGCTCTACCCGAATGTTGGATAACAACTTAATCTACACGTACAAGTGTTGATAATCCGATTGGTCGAATAGGTTCATGAATCGAGTTGAATTCAGTAAGGTGAATACCTACTTAGACGCCTCAACAAATGAAGGACTGTTCGAAGTGAGCAACGATGAACATATAAACTTCCATTAAAACAGTGCACAATCGAAATATCGAAAAGAATCGGTTATCACAACTAATGTGAGCTCACCGTGTCTAGTTCGCCCAATTCGTACACCGATTCCAGCGAAATTGCAGTTCTGTTAAAAAAAACCACACGGAAGACGAATGTACGTTATAACCTTCTACCGAAGTGGTTCGTGTCATGTGAGACCCCGGATGAACGTAACTCGTCTGTCAGCACCTAGATATGAGTATTCGAGTTTGCAAACAATCTTGACTACGACACACTGCAGCACCATCACGGTGCAAACTGCAAGTAAAAATTACTCGACAACACAGACGATCAAACACAGATCCAGAAGGACTCCATAACAGCCGATTAGCAATAATGGGCCAATTAGTTTGAGCAAAATGAGAAGTGGTCGCCCGATGACTTGGGAAGGGGAATTGAAAACAACCACAGGTAGGTCAACTACTGTAAGTCATGATCATCTCCGGGTCGGAAGACATCTTAATGCGCTAACCTCTAGTGACAGACGAAGAGAATAATAGTATCAACTCATATACAGTGGCGTGAACGTTTCCGAGGTGCAACTGAGTTAGATGTGAAATATAGACAACTAAGAAAAAAGGATATTAAAAACCGCAAGGATGCTGTCTCCTAGAAGTCAATCAAATCGCATTAACCACGTGGGTTTTTACCAACCGGTTCAGGAAAATTTAACTAGTTTTTTTTCAAGCAGGTATCACTTCTCTTCTTCTATCATCAAACTGGGGATCTGCCATTGTTGGTCAAGTTGAAAATTGGTAACAACTGGGGATGAATTGCTTGCACTGATGACGATGAGACGGAGAGTTGTCGCGGTAACGTAACACCGGCGGTGCGAAACGAATGATAATTGTAGAATAAAGTTTGGGAGATGATAAAAAGGGTGCATACACCCCTCCTCTACGAACATCATCTATACTCATAGTTGAAAACACACGCGTCACTTTTGGCTTTGCTGGTTATCTCAACAATAAACGAAAGTTTTCGCGCACCGTCTTTCTTATTATTTTTCGTTGACTTGTTGACTAACAAACTAACTTCATGGTGAAACAGTTTAGCTCACGTTTCTACCGACCTATCAACGCTCAACGTTTCCTCGAACATTAGGTTCTGTTTAACAACTTCACCAGAACAGAAAGAAGATAATTTGCGATGTTTACATTTCGTTTAATTTCATCAAGTATAAACGTAAAACATGCAGGCTATACACGACAGACTGGGTATACTCACGCGTATATTCACATAAGATAGGTCAACAACACCACAACAGTCGGACGAGTTACTTCAACCACTCTTGCACAGACAACGCCGGTTGACGAGTTTTGGTCAGCAGAGCTTGGCTAAATGCCGGTAGCTTCGGATTCTGATTGCATAACAATATTCTGATCAACTTGATGACCAGTCATGGGGTGTCTAACAATCGACTATGTGGGATTTCGAGCAACGGATTCATCGCTCTGAGAGTGCCGTGCCATCAACGTTTTGCTCCTTACGTCGCGTGTGGGATTATTTATCCGACGTCCTCCGGTTCGACCTCTTAGCGCTGTCCCTCTTTTTGTATGCGGTTCGTCAAGGCAGTGTTGTCATCACCGAAACCTTCGACACAAGGCGAAAAAGTGCATCAATAAGTGCACATTCCAAACTCGTTACACATCACCGTCAAACGGGTAGGCCAGCCAGTAAAAGCGCGGCTCAACAGGTACTACTCGCCTATTTCACATCAATGATTGATCAACTGACTTGTGGTTTCCAATCCGCACTGAAGCCAAAATCAGCGATATTCCACCTCAATCAAATAATCAGTTTCAGCCTGGCAATTCGGACAAGTTGGGTTCACATAAATGCCATCTGAGCTTCTTAACACAGTTTAAACATTTCAGCGTGTCATGGATGAAATACTGCGAGGACTCCCGTTCGCATACATTAACACCCATGACGTTCTAATCGTTAACCGCTCGAACAAAGGAAACTACTCTCATCTTCACGGCGTTTTCAATCATTTTGCGCAACATGGTATAAAAATCAACACCGGTAAGTATCTTCGGAGTTAGCTCATTGGTTTTCATCGGAAACCACACCAATTAGAGTGGCATGACGCCTCTGCCGGATAAAAGTGAGTCAACCTCAACTTTCCCGACGCCCATCGCAATGACCTAACTCCGACGTTTTGATGGCGTACTCACCTGCTATCGGCGACTCATTCCCCACTGTGAACACATCTTAAAGTCTCTAACAGATCTGGTCGTCTCAAAGCGTAAGCCTGCAGAACCGTCGCCGAAAGCTCAGGGTAGCCTTGTCAATGGCGAACGAAGCCTTACGTCTCACCACTAAACTCAGCTTCACTAACTGTGATCTCAAAGCCCGCCTGCTCCTCTCGACTGAAGCATCGATCGTTGCCGTCAACAGTCGAAAAGCGATCTGCAAACAGTGAACATTAACCTATAGCCTTTTTATGCCAGAAGCTCCAAGAAGTACAAACAAGGTACAGTACCTCTGGACGAGAATTATTCGCCACTTAAGACACCTTTTGAAAGACTGACATTTTGTTGTTCAAACAGATCATAAACCTTCAGCATTCGCTTTCTAAGCCAAACCCGAACAATAATCTCCTCGTGAAATCAAACACGGGTTAAATCTCCCATTCACCATGGACACTCAACATCTACACGGTGGCACCAATGTCATAGCTGATGCGTTGTCGTGCCCAGATGTCTAATCACCACCATCGTTTAATTTGGCCAAAATGACCATTACCCGGCAGTGCAGTGAAAACATGAAGGACGTTTCCACTTGTAAGTCCTTATAATTGCTTATCATCCCTCAGTCAAAACAAGCTGGTAACGTCCTGACACAAGTCAACCGGTACACCTTTGACCCTTTTTCTTATCGACGTACCATTTTTGAACATATTCAATGTTTTCCTCGCCCTGGTAAGCACAGCACACTGAACTGTACAACGTTTTGTTTGGTCCAAAATGACAAAGGACGCTCGCCTTTGATCCCAACAGTATACCGAACGTTAGCGAATTAAAGTGCACACACGTCCACCTTGACAGTGTTGGCTCACTACCATCCTTCAACGAGTGTACTTATATACTTACTGCAATCGACCGTTCTAATCGTTGGCTCATGGATGTATCGAATGGGGACGGTTCAGCGGAGATAGTTTCCAAAACTTTCCCAGAACATTCACCACTGATCGGAGCACCCAATTCTCGTCAGCTCTCTTCCAGCTATGTGTGTAGTCGTTAGAACAGGAACACTACAGTAGATTTAGGAGCAATAAACATTGGGAAGATCTACGTAAAAATTGAGTGGTCGTTACAAGATGCACCAGATGACAGGAACGTCATGATTTTGA